>CAUJNA010000223.1:172149-199649 GCA_963377175.1 Effrenium voratum | reverse complement strand
GCAAGCAAAACTCGCTAAGGCCTTGTCTGCTGCCAGTTTGACTGAAAAACCTGGCATGGACACAGTGCTGAGCGGGCGCGCGTGAAGTGGGTGTTCTTACCATTTGGCAGGCATGGATACAGTGCTGAGTGGGCGCGCGCGAGCGGGTGTTCTTACCATTTGGCAGGCAAGGATACAGTTCTCAGCGGGTACGCGCGGGCGGGTGTTCTTACCATTTGTCAGGCATGGATACAGTGCTGAGCGGGTGCGCGTCAGCGGGTGTTCTTACCATCTGGTAGGTATGGATACAGTTCTGAGCGGGTGGTGTTCTTTCCATTTGGCAGAGCGGGCGCGCATGAGCGTGTGTTCTTACAACTTGGCAGGCATGGGTACAGTGCTGCGTGAGCGGGTGTTCTTACCATTTGGCAGGCATGGATACAGTGCTGGGCGACGGCGCGCGTGAGCGTTTGTTCTTACCATTTGGCAGGCGTGGATACAGTGCTGAGCGGGCGCGCGTGAGCGGGTGTTCTTACCATTTGGCAGGCATGGGTGCAGTGCTGATTGGTCGGCGAGCGGGGTGTGCTTACCATCTGGCTGGCATGGGGGCAGTGCTGAGCGGGCGCGCGAACCATGAAAACGCCAAAAGTCGCGAGAACTATCAGTATTTGCAGCCGAGCTCGAAGGGGTAAAAACACACGATGCTGCATTTTGATCCACGGCGGAATGCGAGCCGTGGACCAACTACCAAGGGCAAGGGGAGCACTCGGAATGCAAGTGAGCTGGCCGGCAACAGTAAGAAATATTATGTAGTTGTCATTATGCCCTTCCCAGGGGTGGCAAATCTGGGATGTGGGGGGGGCAGAAGCAGTATCGTGTTGCAAGCCATTTTTCCCTCCCTACAGCAACTCGCCGAGTTGCAGGGGCCATGCCACAAGCATTTTTGTCCCGGTCCGGGAGTTGCAACGCGGGTCTACTTCCTTAAGTCTGCCGATTGCTTTAAGAGCTTTGGATCCTGCAGCTCTTCGCAACGCTTCATTGCCAATGCGGCTTGTACACACCGCCACGGGGGGCCAGCTTTCACAAACAGAATTGCAAGAAAATCCAGGCCACCAACCAGCTCCTGCACTAATGGATAGTTGATTTTGCTAGGGTCGAAGTTGTACAAGGGGTGAGAAGAATTCGCTGATCTGACTCCGTCGAAACCTGTGCAACTCTGCGAGGCAAGTGACGCCATGATGTCCAAGACGTGCAGCTCAACAAGGCCAGGGCTTGCATTTTGCGGGGCAGATCAACACCATCAGCTGCTGAACAGCTGCACTTGGCATTCCACTGCCGAAGCGCGCACGTTTCTGGGCTGAATGAGGCGCTTAAAGTTGCCACTCAATTACCTGGAATGGCTCAACAGTAATTAAGATAGGAATGCAGCAATGTAGCAGCCCAGTGGACGCTTTGCAAAGAACTTGTGCAAGCTGCAAAGATCAGGCTCTTAAACATCAGCAGGGTCGCGCCTCAACACACGCACGCACACACACATGCATGCACTTTCGAAATCATCTATTCAACAGTATGGCACGCGGGCTTCAAAGCTTGTATTAACTGTTCTGCCTTCTGCAATTCCATGATCCAATGCCGCCAAAGAAGCGGAAGCTCGCTGATCGTGGGGAAGTCATTGACTTGTACGCCCTCTTGCAAGTGGCACGGGGCGCATCCCATCGCTAGTTCAAGCGTATCATAGGCAAGCTTTGCTTGTGCACCCTGACAAGGGTGGCAATGCCACAAGCTTCCAGGCAGTGGCGCGTGCCTATGAGGTCCTCTCGGACCCAATCTCGCGAGATGAATATCACATGTCTTTGCTGGAGCTTGGGCGCCAAGACGGCCTGGAGAACGTCGACGATCTTTTCGATTGCTGGGTGCTCTGGCTGAATTGCCGCACAATTGCAAGAAGAAGCAGACGAGAACAAGCTGGTGAGAGATGCAGTGAATGTAGCCAAGAGGTTGCAGGCACTAAATATCTCAGCTCAAACTCCAGCCGAGGTAGTATGGCGGCCCAGATCAATATGTGTGGCCTGGAAGTGCGCACCCCCGCCACAACTTTGAAGCCAGTAATCGCCTTCTACCATACGGCAGTAGTGGAGCTGAGGGCATGCCTTCTGCGGTGCCTTCGTGCCAAGCCAGATGCCACTTTGGACACGGGGCTGATGGAGGCTCTCAACGAGCTTGGTTCCATGGGCTACGCTTGCAGATTCGATTTCCGATTTCGGCGGCACATCAAAGGAGTGCAAGCCGCCACGCCGATGGTGGATGAGCCGCATGTGGCGCTCCAGATGCGCAGGGAGCTGCAAGGAATGTCAACGCTTGCAAAATACAAGGCGCTGAAGAAGAAATGGAGCCAAATGCTGCAAGACACGTTGCCTGAAAGGCAGGCTCGTCGCCGTGAAAAGGCGCACGAGCTGAAAGGCTACATCTTGGCGTTGGGCGACGCGAGCGTTCCACACCTGCCATTTCGAAGGAAAAGCAAACAGCCAGCTGACATGACCCTAAAGGTGCCGCTGCTGGGCAAGCTTGCTGTGGCCTTGGGCGGGCAGACGCAGTTGGAGAAGAAGCTGGCCACACCTGCCGGCCAAAAGGCCTTGCTTCAGTTCTTTTCCACAACATCTTCCTTAGCCTTGCCCCCTCCAGGTCTTGGGTGGAAACAAATGCAGGCTGAGCAGAAGGCGAGCGTGTTTGAGTTCACAGCTATGGTGGACTTGGCCCGGTTTGCTGCCACCCACAAAGCGGCAAGCCACGAAGTGCAGGAGTGCATGGACATCCGATGCTGCAATGAGCTTCGTCTTCACCGCCACGACTTCAGTGCGGACACTGTCTGGCAGCTTCCTCAGCTTCTGAGCTTCTTCCACGCAAAGCTTGGGTGCACTCAAAGCCTCGATTTGCGTGAGATGCCTCTCTCTGTTATGTCAAGTGCTTTGCTGTGGGCCGCGCTGGGTACACTCGAGAGGCTGAAGCTGGTTGTGATCCACCAGTCGCATGCATGCAGCATGCCCACCCCCAAGTCCAACAATGCGCTTTGCAATCCAAATGGCTTTGTGACGCCGTTGCCAAGAACCAAACGCCAGGCCATATGCCAATGCACCAGAAAGAAGTGACATGCAGTGGAAAAATCGCTAGATGCAGTTGAAGGTTGCTGAAAATAACGTTAGAGGGTGTTTCACATGCTCGCTGCTACGTTCTTCATGTAAGTTTGGGTGACCGTGTTGGGTTTGAGCCTCCCATGGCATGGCGGCCATGGATTCCTTCCCTTCCTGGGCATGTTGGTTGCCGAGCTCGTGCGTGATTGATTGATTGGTTGATTGATTGATTGATTGATTGAGTTCGGCTCGGCTCGGCTCGGCTCGGCTCGGTTCGGTTCGGTTCGGTTCGGTTCGGTTCGGTTCGGTTCGGTTCGTTTCGGTTCGGTTTGGTTTGGTTGGGGTTGGTTGGTTGGTTGGTTGGTTGGTTGTTTGATTGGTTGGTAGATTGACTGATTGCTTGATTGATTGATTGATTGGTTGGTTGGTTGGTTGGTGGGTTGGTTGGTTGGTTGATTGATTGATTGATTGACTGATGGTTTGGTTTGGTTTGGTTGGTTTGCTAGATTGGCTGACAGAAAGAAAGATAGATGGATCGACTAGGCCGATCGATAGACTGGATTAGATTGAGTTCAGAATATAAAGACAGATGGGTGGATTAAATCAAATAGACTAGATTAGATAGACGGATGGATAGACGGAAAGACTGATAGATGGAAAGATGGCTTGGATGACACACATGGACTTGGTTGATGGATAGATAGGTAGATAGGTCAATAGTTGATGTAGGGTCCCTAGGGTAGACAGAGTTTGGATTAGGCAGATAGATGGATTAGATTAGGTCATATTAGGTTTGGTTAGGTTAAGCTAGGTAGATGGATGGGTAGATGGTAGGTAGGTGCAAAATTAGTTAGATAGGTGGGTAGATGTACGGGTTCGAAGATGAGATGGGCGGAAAGATTGGCAGACAGACAAGTAGGCATATAGATGCACAACCAGATGCATGGATGAACAGGAAGATGGGTAGCTAGACAAATCAACATTTCAATATGCAGGTAAATGGATAGGCCGGGCCCACACAATATGGCAGCTTGCTTGCGGCAATTAATCTGCATTCGGTTTCGTGACTTCTAATCATTTTTTCCCATGCTTGCGATGGTTTGGAAGTGCCACATTGGACAATTGGACATGTTGAGGTATGTCGAGGCTGGAGTGAATTTCTGGGAGTTGAACAACGTGGGTGGCAGTGACTTCAAACGTGGGTCACATGGGGGGCTGATGAAATGAAGTCGTCCATGCGCAACCCGCAGCTTGCGTCCCAGGTCCGCAAGTTGGCCAGCCAGTTGACGCGTGAGACGAAGGGGCTCAACTCTCCAGGGCCCTTGTGAGATCGAAGGCGTAATGTTCTCATGTTTCGGCGATGTTGACAACGGATCTACCGACCTGGCGAATAAATAGGGGGTGTTTCCCCGAAAAGTGATCCTGAGGGTCTGTGGCACTTCATGGGATCCCCCTCCCCCCCTAAAAAAAAACAACCAACGGCCCGTCAATCTTCTGGGCCTCCCCTTGGCACTGAGATGGAGCCCTCAGCTACAGTAGTGTGCACTTTTGCAGAGGCGGTAGTGCTGCCGGGAGAGAACCCCGGAGATGTCAGTTTACGCAGGGTGCCTCAACAGCTAGACTGGCATTTTGAAAGAACATCTCACCAGCATGACCAATGAACCGTGTGGCTAGTGTACGGAACCCAAGCGTCTCCAGATCACAGCTGGACTTTGCACTGTGTTGGCAATTTCGAAGTGAGCACCCTTTGGATTGAAGGGTGTGGGAAGGGCTCCTGACATGTCAGAATCCTTTGGGCCCTTCCCTTTCCCTGTTCACGCGCAAAGAGCCCTCGAGGGTTTCTCAAATGGCCTTGCGCCCATGCCGTTTGCGCCACATCGAGTGACTGGGCTTTCTCGGCCTCGAGAAATTTGCGAGGCCTACGGGCCCAAGGCAAAATGCACGGGGCGAGGACAGGAGTTCTGTTGAATCCGAATCCTTCATGTGTCAAGGTGGGATTTGAACCTAAGCCAATTTCGCTATTGATCGTTTGCGCAGACAGTTTCGGGTTCAACTCGTTTAAGTGGATTCCTGACCTCCTTCTTGTGTCGCATCGGCACGTCCTCTTAGTAAGTTGATGTCCCGAGATGTTCGGCCGGGCGGGCATGGTTGGCATCGAAGCCAACAAGGCAAGTGGCAGGAGGCACCTGCGCAAGTTGCAAACAGGCCTTTCTCCGGGTTCTCGCTTGCAAATTGCTAGCTGATATGTGGAATGTTTTTCGTTGACAATCGAAATGTGTGGATGTTTCAATTCAGGCACCCAGTTGCCTGCTCAAGGAAGCCATCTTGCTACACAGTTCCAATGAAATTCCGCATTTGGGTTAGTCTGCTGCACATGCAACAGACTATGAAGGCCTTGCACTGGCCGCTGCCACCTATCAAAAGAAGGTGCAAAAACGTAAGTCTTACAGGCTTATTGTTAGTGAGCAATGCCGACAACCATGTTATAGATCTTGCCAAGCCCTCCTTGCCAAGCAACATTAATGATGCCTCGTACGAGGCTTCCAAGCAAACGATGTTTTTTTTTTTTTTTTTTTTTTTTTTTTTTTTAAACTCAAGCCAGGCATCAAACCCACTTGCAAGGCCACCAGTGCAAAGTGTCGTACTCGGTTTTGCGGTGGACAATCCGAATGGCTCGTAAGACAACATGCTTGATTTGGCTTTTTGTTCGGTTTCGTATGTTTTGGCACGCATGTGGGCAGCGAATTAAAAAGCAAAACGCGCACCCTCAACACACCGCGCCCATCAGCAGATCACCACCGGGGGGGGGGGGGGGAGTGATCGGGAAGGCGGTGCCTCCGAATTGCCCCCAGTCGTCGGCGTTAGCCGCTACTGACCTGCCTCGGGCCCGCGGAGGGGATGCCAGAACTCAGATCTGGCAGCTACATTGATTGACAAATCACACACACACACTGCGCACGTACTGGCCACACACATACATTTTTACATATATGATATAAGTAAGTCACGTACACACACACATATATATATATATATATATACACGCATGTATGTAATGTAATGTAATGTATTGTATTGTAATGTAATGCAATGTAATGTAATGTAATGTAATGTAGCGAAATTTGACGTAATGTAATGCAATGCAATGTATGCATGTATGCATGTATGTTTGCCTATAGAAATACATATATATATATATAGATATGTGTACGCAAGTGTTACAAGTGTAGTCTCCTTTTTCCCCCCTCGCATGTGCAGAATGCGCGCTCGCACAGACACGTACACATACACTTAGGTATATGCACATGCATTTGTAAAGCTTTGATGGGTCAAAGGCGATCCCAGCTCTGGGCTTGGTTGTGAAACCTGGCAAGAAAGGGGCTTCACACCCAATGGCAAGAACAAAGAAGGGCCCTGGGTCGCGAAAAGAAGTCATTTCTCCACCCATCCACAGCTCCTCGGGCAAGTGACAGGTCAGGAGTGGCTCTCGGGCGCGAAGCGCGCCACTCGCAGTGGGTACCGTAAATGCCTGACCCACCCTGATGGAGGTCCACGCATACTTCCCCTTCAAGTGGTTTTGATATTTGATCCACTCGCGCAGGGCAGGGTGATGTTGCAAGGTGAAATCTAGGGAGCTCATCCGTCAAGTCGCCAGGGTGGCCTGTTTTATTTTGATACAGACTCGCATGGATCGTGACAGTCGGATGCCGGTGAGGCAGAAAAGTGACGCAGAGGTGTGGCTTGGACAGCTTTGGAGAGGTTCCGGGCAGGCTGCCTGACAGCGCCCTTCAATTGATTTAGGCGACCCCCCTCCTTTTCATTTATATCTGGCTTTTGGATGTTGAATTCATAATCCCTGCTCACATTGCAATTCTACGATCCTCATGTTCGCTCGCCCAGCATTCAACAAGACCTTCCGTTATCCGTGAGCGCTTTTGAAGCATCGGGTCGGCCAAGCCTTGGGCTATGGAGACTCAGAGTCAGGGGCTGCACTGATCCGTATCCAACATCACATGCGCGCGATTGCATCCCACCCACACCTGCATCCAACATAGGCAACGGGCCGACTGAATCCTCGCATGGCCCTGCGGGGCGCTTTGGTCCCACGGCCCGTGCGGCCCCCCCCGCGGGTGCGGCGGGGCGCCTCGGCGCCGGAGGCGGTGGCGCTGTCCGCGGCCGGGCGCTGGGCGCAGGCAGCGGCCGCCTGGCGCGAGCTGCTGGCGGCGGGAGCGCCTCGGAGCGGCCATGGGCCATACAGGACATTAGTCCGCTGGGGAATCTTTCTCATTGGGCCCTGGTGCAAGTTTGGGTCTTAGTGAGTTTCTGGTGTTCATCTCAGGTTGCTTTTGTTGGTTTTAACGTCTTGGCAACACACTGGGTCGCACATGCCGTTGGGCTGGCTTAGCTTGCGCCTCGTTCGCAAGGCGCTGGCCCCGGCGGCCCGAAGCCTCGCCAACTGCGCTGCCGGGGACGCGCTGCAGCACCTGGGCGAGGACGACGCGGCGGTGGAGCACTTCGCGGCAGCGGAAGGTAAGCGGCGATATGCGCCGCAGTCAGGGGACTCGCTTAATGGGGTTCCAACGAAAGGTTCTGACTTGCACAGAAGTCTTGCATCTGGGGCTTCATTTGGGCTTGATTGGGTTTAGCATCGCGTGGTCCATTGGCATTTCTGCTAGGCTCCTCAGCCTGGGAAAGGTTCACTGTGTCGTTGGATTGATATTTCGCAGGATGGTGCGCGGCAATACTCATCAAATCTTTCCACAGGATCATGTAAATCTTGAATTATGAGGTTGAGAAGGTGGTGAGTAGGAGGATTGAGGAGCTAAATGTTGCACTTCGTCAAAACCCGTGATCTCACGCACACGCGCACACACACACACAAGGCTGGCGCTGCCCTATCCATGAAGGCCCTGTGAAGTTGGTCTTCGGAGGTGGGTTCCCTTTAAGCCACCACTTAGCCGCGTCCATTTCAAACCAGTCATGGCAGAAAGCCCCCCCTCCTCCCCCCTCCCCCTCCTCCCCCCCCCAAATTGCAAAGATTCACGTTGGATTCTGTCCCTTTCTGGGTCTCTTGTTCTACGGAATTCCGTGATCAGGTTTGTTGTCCTTGAAGATCAAAAAACGCAGATGTTGCAAACAACCACGACATCTCCCTTCACTTTTTTCGGCCTCCGACAAACCCGGAGGCGCCGAAAAGCCCCCGGCCGCGGCGGCGCTGCGTCTGGGCCTCGCGCTGCGGCGAGTGGGCCGCTTCGAGGATGCGGCGAGGGCGTACCGGCGGCTGCTGCGCCGGCCAAGGCCGGGAGGCGAGGCCAACCCGGCCAAAGCTGGGCGCATTTTGATACATGGGTATGGGTCAAATTAAACCACAAAAACAACACAGGTTTTTGTCATTGTTTCCATTTACCCGAGTGCCATTTTGGGTTCCTTTTTTAAAAAAAAGAAACCCACAGCCACATATGTGTAGATGTACACGGACATCTATGTATATATTAGTGTCTATGTGAACATGTTGCTATACATTTTATAGGCCTACACATGTAGCTATCTATATGTCTGTGTGCCTATATATGTACATATGCATATACTGTACCTATACATACACATGCATACACATACGCATAATACACACATACACACGTACAAACATTCACACGCCCACATACGCGCATACACACATCCATCCATCCATCTGTCCGTCCGTCCGTCCATCCGTCCATCCGTCCATCCATACATCCATACACACGAGCACATACATGCATGCATGCATGCATGTAAACATACATGCATACATGCATGCATGAATACATACATATATACATACACACACATACATACATACATACATACATGCATTTCATTACAGTACATTACATTACGTTACATTACATTACATTACATTACATCTACATTGCATTCCATTGCGCTACACTACACTACACTACATTACATCACATTACATTACATGCACATGTATATATATATATGTACTTTATATCTTGCACACATAGATATATATTTATACATATACACATGCACATGTATGTATCTTTTTTCTCTCTCTCGCTCTCTCTCTTTCTTCTTTCTTTGTTTTCTTGTTCTACAGTGTTTCTTTCTTTTTTCCTCCCTGAGTGTGCTTCTTTCTTTCTTTCTTTCATTCTTTCATTCATTCGTTCATTCATTCACTCATTGCTTCCTTCCTTGTTTCCCGCAAGAAACGACTGGATGTTCTCCATGTACCCTGCGGCCAATACATGCTTTTCTGCTCGGCTTGATGGATAGATTCCTTCATTCCTTCATTCCTTCATTCCTTCATTCCTTCATTCCTTCATTCCTTCATTCCTTCATTCCTTCATTCCTTCATTCCTTCCTTCCTTCCTTCCTTCGTTCCTTCCTTCCTTCCTTCCTTCCTTCATTCCTCATTCCTTCATTCCTTTATTCCTTCATTCCTGTATTCCTTCATTTCATCCATTTATTTTCATCCATATATTCATTCATTCATTTGTTCGGTCGTTCGTTCGTGCATTCATTCATTTATTCGTTTGTTCGTTCCTTCCTTCCTTCCTTCATTCATTCATTCATTCCTTCCTTCCTTCCTTCCTTCCTTCCTTCCTTCCTTCCTTCCTTCCTTCCTTCCTTCCTTCCTTCCTTCTTTCGCTCAATTTGTTTATGTATGCATATGCGAATTTCAAGCAGCAGCGTGATGCATGCATGCATTTTTGGTAAAATGGGCGTCGCTGTAGTCACAGAAGCGGGCAACCAACAGGGCCCCAACAGGACAAATGCAATGTGAGCCGCAACATGGGCTCTAGTTTGGGCCCCGGACTACCGTCCACCAAGCATGGATGTGCAAAGGCCCCTTGTAGACTATTCCTGTTGGAAAGATTGTCCACCACATTTAAAGGTGTCCAAAGTTGCTTGAAATGGCCAGGAGCCCATCCCGTGCCATTTGCCGTCAACCGGGGACTATTGATGAGGCTTCGAGCAAATGGTCCATCACTTTAACACCATGGGCTTTCAGACCAAACTGCCAAACCACCAAATCACCAATTTGAAGCTACAAGCGCACCGGGCCAACATCCTACACCAATTTCATGGAGCCAACTCCAGGCAAACCGTTTTAGCTAGTTTTTGCAGGCATGTAGAAAACTCCAAACCCATCCAAGTAATGTTGACTCAAAAGCAATGACCATGACGCTCGGCGAACCCCAAGCCTACCCCAAGCCTCCCTAAACCCATCTAAAACCCACCTTCGCTCCCGACCAGGCGGTCTCAAGCCACCGCCGCGGAGCTCGCCGCCGCGGTGGGCGGCGCCGCCTTGGCGCTGCTCCGCAGCCCCCAGCCGTGGCCGCGCCGAGCGGAGCAGCTGCTGCGGGGATGGGCGCGGCGAGATGAGTGCGGCCGGGCCAAAGGCGCCCCATCATGGCCCGGGGGATTTTTTGTTCTAAGGCTTTGACGAAACCCAGAAGCGGTTGACCCCCGCAGCCAAAAAGAGAGGTGAAGCGTGAGCTGCAATTTGGAGCCCGAAGTCCTACTGAGCCCGAAACAAACCAATGGGTGGTCCCTTGATCAAAAGTTTTTGTCCCAAGAAGACGCCCAGAGGCTCCTCGCGGAACCTGCTGCTGCGCCTTGGTGCTGTTTGTAACCAAGCAGCGGGGGGTTAGCCCAACCTGGATGAAAGGAAGATTCAGTCTTGCGGCTTGGACCTTATTTTAGTGTCAGTGTCAGTTGTCTGTTTCGGAGTTTGGCCATCAACTTTGTACAATGGCTGGGCGGGTGTGCGGGTGTGTCGGGGGTGCGGGCGGAAGGACGGACTGGTGTGTGTGTGTGTGTGTGTGTGTGTGTGCGTGCGTGGGGTCGCTTAACGATATTGTTCGGCACATCGTATTTTCCTCCTGGAGTTGTGATTGCACAGAGGGGATTGTAGGGGATTCAATTACTTCCTTCATCTTTTTTGTTGGCGAGCAACTCAGAGAACTCGTGTTCATTCAGGCTCACAAGCCCTTTTGACAAGCCAATTAGCTAGCATGGCGCAGGGCTCTGGTGGTACCGTGGTTGAGGATTCCGTGTCCTGTTTGGAGCATTTTGTTCATTCTCTGTTTTCTTGCCTTGGCGTCGAGGAAGGCTGCTGCTGACAGACTGCCATTCTTTTGGCTCTGCAAGTTGCTCTGCAAGAGGTCTGTTTCTGTATTGGAGCATCTACTTCTCTTTTTGGTGCGTAATCTTGGTGGCTGATTGACACCCGACGTGGATCCTGGCGGGGTCTGAGTCGTTTTTCTTTGGGTAGGGTGGGCGGGCTTGCTTTGCCTTGGCCACCTGGGCCCAGAGATTCGTTTCCCCCGGGAACCAGCATGGACCAGAGGCATGAAATCAGGATACCTCTTTGATTCTTTTTTGCGATTGCACCCTCGTCAGCTTGATCCTAGAGGTTTAGCTCGATAGTTGCAGCCCGCGTTGGGGGTCCGGCTGCCCGACATAGGCTGGCCATGGCAGTGTGGCTGCGCCGGGGCAGGGCCAAGGAGGTTGAGGATTTGCTGTGCCCCTTGGCCAAGGGAAGGAGTGGATTGTCTGAAGATTCGGTTCTCCGAAATGCTGCGACCTGGTGAGGCAGGTTTCTTCATCAAGCTGTCAAGGCAGTTGGGCTGCTGCCTGACAAGCCAAACAGTGATTCTTTGTAACGGGCGCAAACGTGCCAACCCTCTACTCCTGCCAGGCACCATGCAAAAGAATAGCTTTTTGCAAGTGTGACGTTTTCGTGACTGACGCCTCTTGAGGGTGATGTGCTGTGGCCGGTTGAAATGCCGGCCAAGCTAGATTTGAGCCTGTGGATGGCCTTTCTGTGCTCACGCCTGACGCTATGCTGATCGTTCGCCATCCCTCGGCCCAAGGTGGGCAGATGGAAAGAAGTGACACTGTCTGGCATGTCCCAAGCTATTCGGGAAGGGCAGCTCCAAGTGGCATCCTAAGTATGTCCCAAAGTGTCAAGCAGCACCAAGCGGTGATGCCTTTCTATGCAGATGCGCCATGGTAGTCAGCAACGCGAAAGGCGTCAACGGGAGTGCTGGGCTGCCGAGGGATGCGCAGCTGATTGTCCACGCAGCCAAGCAACTCGGCATGGGGCAGCCAGGCATCCGGGCAGCCAGGCCGAGCAGCCGGGCAGCCGGCGCAGCCGAGCAGCCGAGCAGCCGAGCCAAGCAGCCGGGCAGCCGAGCAACCGAGCAGCCGGGCAACCGAAGCCAAGCAGCCGGGCAGCCGCGTAGCCGGGCAGCCCGGCAGCCGGGCAGCCGAGCAGCCGAGCAGCCGAAGGCCAAGCTGTGGGGCAGAGCAGCCGAGCAACCGAAGCCAAGCAGCCAGGCAGCCGGGACGAGAAGAAATGAAGCCAAGCAGCTGGACAGCCCAGCCGGGAAAAAAAGTGGTCGCTTGGTTGCTGACGGGGCGAAGCGGGGCTTGGCCTTCCGGGGCAAGGCCAGCAAAGCCCGGGAAGACCGAAGCTGTGCCGCTGAGCAACCAGGCGCGCAAGAAGCACGCGTAAACGGCCAGGTGGCAATTGCAACCTGGTGACGGCCGATGCGTTGGCAACGTTTGGGGATGCTTCTTGCAGCACGGGAAAAGCCAAGCGCCGCAAGGAAAGCCGAGGCGTATAATCTAGGCACGCAGCGCGCGCTCGGAGCTAACAGGCAACTCGCAGCCGAGGTCAAGCAGAGGCTTCCGCTGGGCCTGAGCTGTTGCCGCTGACGCAGCGGCTGCAGACGCCCCAGCAAGCGCAGGAGGCAGGGTGGTGGGGGAAATCGGTTCTGGATGATGGGCCATTGGTTTCTACCAAGCTAAGATTCTTGTTCAAGATTTTACACCCCGTGGTTGTAACCCCCCCGTGATTTTGAATCGTTTTGCATCCTTCTGAGCATATCTGAAAAGTGTGCGAATTTATTCGCATGGCCTTTTAGTTTGCAAAGCTCGGGGTTGAGGTTTGTTTTCATCAAACTGTTTTTCCTACTTGTGCTTTGGGTTCCCCGAATCTGATAGCTGCTGCGGGGTGTCCGAGCAAGTTCCTCAGTCGGGTTCCGGAAGAATCACTCTGGGCAAAGCTCCGGGATTTTTTTTTATGGAGCGGTGGCCGGCTGCTGAGCCCAACATGACTCAGAGCGTCGCGGAAACGGTACCCGTACTTATTGGTTGCTTCGCGCGTTTCTACACGCTTGCGTTCTTCTTTTTTTTTTCAATTTCTGGTGTTGAGATGCTCTTCGCATGTTTTTGCCTCAAGGGTTGGCTGCGGCTCACGTCCCCGGTTAAAGCTGCGTTTTTGGATGGTCAGTTCGCTTCAACGCAAGCACTGGCAGTAAAAGCTTACGCGAGGACCTTACGGCAGGAAACGCTTCTGCTGGGAACATGTCAGGGAGTTTGCTTACCGTTACTTGGGCTGCCTCTCACCCGTCCGGAAGTTTGGCCATGCCAGCAGACATTGCGCAACCGTTGGAGGGTTGTTCCAGGTGGCACACTGCGTCCATCCTTTTGTTTCGCCCAGGGCGAGGGGGAGCTCTTAGCCCTTGCAGCGGCGAACCGCTTGGTGGACTTCACTGCTTGGGGCGTGCTGGAGGACAAATGCCGTCTACATGAACTTCTTATGGTGGGAGGGCAAGTGGGTGGGAGGAATTTGCACGTTCACGGCCAGATTTTACTGTGGTGCTGTCACACGCAACGTGGAAGGCCAGGCCAGCCTTTGAAGCACCATTTGCAGAATATGTCATGATGGCGTTGGCAGGCCACGTTGGACCAGCGGCGCTTGCGCCTTTGTTGGCCCCGCAGCTTTGCAGTGCCTAAGCAGGCTGCGGCGGCGGCGCGGGCCTTTCTGACGAGCTCAGGGCGCCTTGGTTTGGAAGCTGACAGGAAAGTGTGGGGAACCCTTCTGCTCTCCCCGGTTGTTGCAAGAAGTGGCGTTACCAGACTCAAAAAAAATCCCATACTCGTTGACATACAGTTGGGTGAAAGATGGCATAATTTCATTTTGGTTTTGTCATCCCCTGCACTTACCCACGTAAACGGAATTGTGCCGACCACTTCCACCTTGGTGTCCCATGTGGATTTTGCCCACAGGGTCCCCATTCAAAACACATGCCCAAGTACCGTGATTGCCAAACATTGCCGGCGGCTGACTTGGGGTCAGGGGCAATGCCGTGACTCGAGCAGTTAATCATTGGACTCGCCCATGGGTGTTTTTTGAATAGTGACCCAGAGATCGGACCGGACAGCAGCCACCTTTCGCAGGCATTTCTGACCCAAGCTCCATCCCTCAGCGCTTCCGCCCGAACTCGCACCCGCCATGTCCCGCTTTGCCAAGAATCCGGCGCCCCGCAGCACTTGCCCTTGGGGCAGCTTGTCAGCACAAGCGAAATAGCCAAAAATCATGTCAGCAAGCACTGTATTCAATCCTTGGTTTGTTCCCGAAAGCTGGGGAGGGGTGGAGATCAACTGCTGCAGCTACACATTGGCTGGCGGCATGCTTTGCCACCTGCTTGTTTACATTCCTGGTTCGCAGATACCACTGAAGAAGACTTGTCCAAGCCAGGCGCGCAAGTGGGTAATTGTAGGAGGCACCAATTGTTGTTTCTGGGTCTTTTGGCCAAGTTGTTTTCATGCCCTCAGGCAGGGCAGGGGAGATCACACAGGGGTGGCTTTACGTTCTGCAATTGAATCATTTGGGGTGATGTCGCTTGGTTTTCCGGTTTCTCAAATTCAGAGACCCCATGCCTCTGTCATGCTCCCCTCCAACCAGTTGGGATTTGGGCCATTTTTTGATTTTGCAAGACATAGTTCTTGCCACTTGAATCGCATTTGCTTAGAAGGCTGATCAGCACTGATTAGCATTGCTTCATGTGAAGTCAGCTCTTCGCCCTATTTCATTGCTTGCCCGCGTCGTCCTCTCACCCGCGAGGGGACGACACCCGCGTCCCTGACGCGCACACCTTGGCCTCCGAGAAGGCAGCGCGCCGCCGCGAGGCGCCTCAAAGGGTGTTGGGTTTGGAGGGCAGACACGGAATGGCTTCGCTTTTTTCCTTTTGACCCGTGACTGCTTTCTTCAGGAAACCCTTAGTTGGTGATTTGGGTTGGTGGTTTGGGGGATTTTGAACCCCTGGTTCTTGCAGAGGGCAATTGGGAAACCATTCCCTGACCTCCGAACCACCAAGCGAACCACCTCTCTTGGGCCCCGAACTTGAAGGCTTGTGCAAACAGTTTCTGATTGAACATCGTCACTTGCGATGTTTCTCAGACGTCGTGCCTGCGGCCGTAGGCCAACGTGCCGCGCCCCACGGTGCCATGGAAGGAGGCCAGCCCCAAGAAGGAGCAGTGCCCCTTGGCTCGCGAGGCATTGTCATGCACGAGGCCATCCAGGCGAGCATGCGTGGTGTCTCCCCCAAACAGTCGGAGCGTCAGCGCATCTTGCATGGCAGTGGAAAGCAGCAGTGGAAAGCACGATCATATCCCGAAAGTATCGGGACATTCCTCTGCCCAGCGATGGATATTGAAGTGTCCATTCTATCGTACACCCTTTGGTTGAATGGCTGACACGACCGTTTGCCAGGGTTTTGGAGAGACTTTGTCTGAATCAATTTGATGGTTTCAACACGAGGTCTAAGCTTGTAGCAGGGCTTCTTAAGCAGTCCTTAGTAGGGCAGACAAGAGGCTTCAGTGTCGAAAGCCTGGTGCAGAACAACAGAAAAGGAAGCTGTTCCCTTTTTTGGTATGCGATCTTTTGAAAGTAAGGATGGTGGCGGGGTGTCGTGTTTCTGTGCATTGAACCGGCAACACACGCGGCAGCAGACACTTCCTGAAGCGCATGAAGTAGCCGCAACAAGTGCATAGCAATTGAATAGGGTCTGCCCCACCTCGGGCCTGAATTAATTTTACCTCATGCTGAACGTTTTCATGCTGTCAAACCAGTTTTTGTTTGCTTGTCTGATTTCTTTTTAAATCTGAGTCGAGAGCACTTGTCAGTACTTGCTGCTGAGATGCTCATTCTGAAGGGCTTTCAATCTAGCACGACTCCTTGGCTTCAGCAATTTGTCGTCCAAATCATTTCATACATACTCGTTCTGCATGGTTTCTCCATCATGCATCTCGAGATTTGCCATTGAGTACTTTATCACGATACCAGGTCTCAAGATGTTTCTCCGAATCCCGGAGATGCTTATTCTGAGGGTTTTCTCTCGAGCCCGGGTTTTGTTTTGTTCCTCCTCAAGAACTTCAACATGTGTTCCTGCAAAGTGTGTTGTCTGAAACAACTATTTCTCAAAGTTGCTGATTTTCAAGGAGTTTCCGGCGATATCCATGGCTGTCCCCTGAAATTCTTATCCCAAGGCATGGTCTCTTTCCGAAGGGTTGTTTGAATAAGCTGGGTTCAAAGTTGTCTCAAAAGGGACTCGGGACTTGTGATTTTTTAGAGCCTCTGAGCAATTGTGGCACAGGGTGCGACATGTAGATCTCGCAGTTGCACTCAGATTCGTGGTAGTCTCAGACAAGGTGTTTCTTTCTTGTTGCCCTTACTTTCGCTTCCTCTTTTCGTCCTCTCGTCCTTTCGTCCTTTCCTTTCCTCCTTTCCTCCTCTTTCCGCTTTTCCTTCTTCCCTTCTTTCCGTCTCCTCCCTTCCTTGCTCTCTATCTCTCTTTCTCCCTCCTCCACTTTTTGGAGAGGCGTGGCTGTGGGGTCAGAAACGAGGCGCAGCGCCCTCCCCGCACGACATCGAGTCGGAGAAGATGGAGTTCATCCAGGAGTGCTTCGACAAGGGCATGACCGAGGATCAGGCAGCTGACTGGAGCCCAGCCTTCTGCAGTGGTCGGTCAAACGGACTTGATTTGGGGCTCCAAGATGGTTCTGCTTTGGTCTCTGACCCAGCCGCAAACGGGGTTCAAAGACACAACCATGAGGACGCGGGTCGACCAAGCACATGACGCCTACCAAATGCAATCCGCCCTCAACTAATCAGCCGACCCCGCGAGGTCTACGAAGCGCTCGACCACTATGAAGCACCCCGCCAGTTGGGCATGGAGCCAAAACAGGCCAGCGCTACTCACGTGCGTATGAGTTTCAGTGGAGGTTCATGTCCATCAATCACTTTGGAGGTGCTTCCTATGAACATTCACACCCACATCCGTATCTGCGTACGCATTGCTTTTTGCTGGGTGCAAAATAGCCCGTGATTTTTAGTTTGCGCACAGAGAAGCCCAAAGGGGTTTGCTCATTTTCCAACTAGCCCTCACCGCCTTGCGATTCGGTTTGAGGATGTCAGGGTGACCCTTGCGGACAAGCGCGCGAACGCTTCCAAGATCTCGGAGGCATCCTTCGGCAACTACGACGCTGAGAAGTCGCGGAGCGCCTACATGGACAGCCAGAACAAGGCAGGGGGCGAAACCTAGGTGGGCTTGGCTTGAGGGGAACCCCACAATCAACACCTAAATGAGCCATGATCGAAGATCCAGGAGAAGCTTGGTTGTGGGTTGCCCCGAAGGGTAGGGGGTAGTCCCAAGCATACAATGGGTGCCGCCCTTGTAATTCTTGATGTGGAAGTAGACCGCTTTCAAGCCAGTTAGGTTGTGACTCAAAGGAGGCCCACCAAAATTACCCAAAGAAAACCAGGGGGCCGCGCAAATTGACACGAGCGCATCGACTCGGGAGCAAAGCGATTGATTTGGCCCATGTTTGTGAATTGTGGTGCTTTTTCCAGTGAAACAGTGCAGCATGCATGCCCGGAAAGGGTCGGGCTTTTGCGCTGTTTCGGTTTGGCACAACTAGACCCGGCAAGGCAGTTTAGATGCCGGTTTCTCGAGGCTTAGGCCATAGGGCAAGCTCTAAGCAACTCACCTGGGCCAGGAGAGCACCGCCACAAAGGATCCTAACTTGGGGATCCCTCAGTTGTAGTTTGCACTTCAATCTTCACAAGCGGGTAGACATGGTGGCTAGCCACTTCCAGTAGATGCTCGCCGTTATTTGACGCCCGGCCACCAGGCACAGCAAGCAAGGGACAGGAATCGCATGGGCTCTGGCATCTTCTGAGTGATGCCAGTGGCGAATCACGGTGAGCCAAAGTCGGGCTACACTGGCTTGCCCATGCCGGCATCCAATGTATCCACAGCGAGTGGCTCATTGCTCATATGCACCGCAAGGAGTTCAGGTGCAAAATGATCTGTTCTCATGAGTTAGAGCTTGCAATTGCATGTGCAGCTAGTTGTTGGCCAATATGTGCCAGAGCTTGTATCTGCGCGGAGGTGGCATTCCCATTGGGTGATGTCATCTCCGCTTTTCCCACTGGGCCCAAACTTTCCCGAACTGTGCAATAGCCGCAGCGAGGCAAAACCGGGCCGCCGGCGCTCGCTTGTTGCAGTTTTTCGTGGACTTGGCAGCTTCTTCTTGTTCTTTTTGTGGGGGGCCTCATGGCAAAGGAGGCCTGAGACGTGTGTTGCCTTGGCAAGTCCGAGGCTCAGGGAGGCGGGCAAGGAGTTTCTGCAAGGGACTCCCAGATTGCAGCAGGTTCTGTCTGGAGTGTCCCAGTTGTGACCGGACTGGAGGTTCCTTGCCTCCTGTGTTGTCACGCACTTCGATTACAGCAACCCGTGGGCTGCAAGGGAACCCATCAAAGCTTCAACTCCACTTTGCAACAGACAAGTTTACGTGCCCTGCTGGCAAGGCCAGCCACTCAAGAGGCAGAGCTGGTCCAAGGCTGCAGTTGGCTCCCTTTGCTCGGCTTGGCTGCTTATGCATCATTTGGAGCGGTCTGCAGCCGGGAACTTTAAGATGTCTTCTGATGGGTTCTTGTCTGGCTTTGTTGGTTTCGCGTTCTTTTCAGTCAAGTTGCTTTTGAATTTTGGTTTGCTACAGCTTCCTACGAAGAGACGCAACATCGTTTTTCGCTGGAAGTCCCTGAAGTGGCGAGCGCGAGCGTCTTTGCAGACGCTAGTGGCCCAGACAACCAGACATCCGCTGATCCGCCATGTCGCGCTATGCCCAGAACCCGGCGCCCCGCAGCACCTGTCCTTGGGGTGCCTCGACGGCTTTTCTGCAAACTTTCAAGGTGTTTTGTTGAAACCCAGTGAAGCGGAGTGGTTGGATGGGTGCAAGCCACGTGGGGATAGGACATTTGTCGCCGGTCTTCCTTTCTCTTTACCCTCCTGCTCTTTACCCTCCTGTCCACAAATTCCGAACCCACCAGAGTGTCCCTTTTAAGAAATAAAGGAGCCTTTGTTTTTCCAGGCCCCAGATTCTTGCCATGTGGCCAGGAGGGTTCTATCCGGGGCCTGGGGTGTTTTACCCTCCGCGACCCCCCCCCACCCGGTCGGTTTTGAGGGGACGACTCCGACAAGCCCGACGCGCACACCCTGGCGTCGGAGAAGGCCAGCCGCCGCCGCGAGGCCAGCACGCCGCGTGCCGGGACGCCGGGAGTGGTGGAGTGGTGGAAGTCCCAGCGAGGTTTCTCCTGGCATTTGCGGGGAGCAGAGCTGGTATTTGCAACGAACGTGTGAATCAGTACTTCGTCCAACCAAAGCGAGGCATGTGTCTATTTCCCCTGGTTGTAAAAGCAAAGGAAGTCGGTATGTTTAAATATTTTTAATTTCGGCGGACTTGAGCAAATGGAAGCCTGTTGGTGTCGGTATAGCAAGAAGCCCCCCATAACAGTGGTTTGTATACATTAGCTTTTGGTTGCCAATTTGAACTGAGTTTCCGTCTGGTGGGGTGATGTTCAGCGGGACTGTACACAACACCGTGTTTTCGCGGGGTTGGGCGTAGTTTTTGGTGGGAGAGGCTCCAAGCGCAGGTCCATGTGACCTGCGTGGGATCGCGAAGTGAAAATGTGCCAAAAATTTCGTGGCCAAGCCCTTGTTTGGTGTAGTCCTTGCGAGCGGCATTCGGCTCTTGGGATGCCATGTCTCGCGCGCGGCAAGTATTCGCGTGGTAGTGAATGTAGTGATGTATCAGCCAGACATTTCCTCATGCAGTGGGCTGGCCAGCCTGTCGTCTCGGGACAGTGGATCCCATTCCCCCCAAAATAGGCTTGTGAGCGAGGTGAGTTGCGAAGCTTCAGACCAGCTCTTCCACGGTCTAGTAAAATGCAAGCTGAAGTCCATAGGGTAGCCAACCGGCTCCCCGTCGCTCATTCCGATCTTGGCTAATCAATCTCTTGGATTGTGAGGGTTCGTTTCCCTCAACTGCGAATAAATTCCCCTTTATGGGACGCCCCTAGGAAACACCGACAAAAAATACAGCAACAAAAGCTTCGAACATAAATCAACATAGGGTGAGGACCTGCCAGTGGCTGTTTTTAGCATCCCTGACCTGGGACGAGCGAGACCTGCTCGAGGATGCTGGAGAGAGAGCGACAGAGGTCCTCGAGTCCTCACCCTGAAACACCACCGCCTCGGCTCCAAAAGCCAGGCGAAGGAGCCTCAGTCCACGGTGCCGTGGAAGGAACCCAGCCCCAAGCCCGGGCAGAGCTCCTGAATTGCAGGGAGCGAATGGATCGATGGCCGTTTTGAGAGACGGGTGGGAGGCCTAGCTCACAGCTTTGTGTTTGGTGGGGCTTGGGTGTCATCTTGATTTAATTGGAGGTGCGCTAGAGCAACCCTTTCAAATGACCCCGGATATGGCACCCTCGGAAAAATTGCCACTTTCTCATTGCCGTGTTTCGTCCTCGGCCGCCAAACGTGGAAGCGGCCCCCAACGAGGCGCGCCGCCCGCCCCCGCTGAAATGCAGTCGGAGAAGATGCAGTTCATCCAGCAGTGCTTTGACAAGGGCATGACCGACGATCAGGCTGGAGACGTGAAATGGCCGAAGCCAATGCTTGGGGACAAGGGACATCTGGGGGGAAGTCCCCCACCTCGCCTTTCCGTGGGATTGCTGTCCTGGACCGACGGAGCAGAGCAATCCGACATGCGGCTCAAAATGGGGGCCGTGTTGGCATGGTGTTGAAGGGACACCAAAAGGAAGCCACACATGTGAATGGGTCTTTCTCAAAATGGTTGGGGAGACCAAAATGAAACCAACCATTTTGGGCCCCTATTTGGCGAAACACTCCACATTTGGACATGTCCACATGCTTAAGGTCTATGAGGCGCTGGACCAGTTCGAGGCGCCCCTGCGGCAAATGGCCGGCCTGGAGCCGAAGCAGGCCACGCGGGGCTTGGGGGCGGGTGGTCTTGGGGGGCCTTTAAAGGTCTTGGATGGGGGCTTGGGCAAAATTAGGTTGAAACAAACTACCCGATGGTGCGGCAGAGAGAGCGAGGCCTTTCAAGAAGAGGTTGTTCAACAGCGTCTGGACATGTTTGAACAGGGGGTTGGCCCTCGGTTTGTTGGGAGGGTGTTTTCCCTGCCTTTCACACGAGGCCATCAGGAGGCCAGAGTGCTTCATGTAGTTTTAGGTGAAAGCCGGGCAGCGGTTTCAAGTTGTGGACAAGATGGCAGTGGACGCCAGCAGTTGGGTTGAGTTGATAGGCTGAAAGCCACCAAACAACAGAGCGTACCTCGATGGGAAAGTGCCCCCGGTTTAACCAGACTTGCAGGAAGTTACAATTCCAGTTTCCTTGTTGTACATGCAGGGAGGAACGCACACACACACACACATGCACACATGCGTATGTATGCATACATAATACATGCATATTGGTTCTTAAACACTTATGCACAAATAAGTAGCGGTCTATGTTTACATCAATGGCGTGCTGCCCATGATCAAGCCAAAGAGGAACATGGGCTTGTGTAAGTCTCATGCTGTACGGTCCACCTCAGGAGGAGAGGGTCACCATGGCAGACAAGCGCGCCCACGCGGCGAAACTTTCGGATGCATCCCTGCAAAAGTATGACGCGGAGCAGTCGCGCAGTGCCTACATGGAGAGCCAGAACAAGGCGCACTCGGGGTGGGCGCACTTCAGATACGCACGCTGCACCGGAACGCTTCACCAGAACGCTTCAAGGGGTCCCATGGCTTCCCTCACCACCATTTTGTCTTGGATCCGGCAACCGAGCAGGGTTTGAGTGGCCAGCTGGACGTGACGCGCTGTGCCAATTGCCAAGTTGGGCACAAGTACCAGTCGGCCAAAATTTTGGGGAAGGACCCCTCTCGCTGCGGTCAAGTTTTTACCTTCTAATGTGGCACCGTGCTGTCATGACAACTGATCCCACGGGTAGCTCCTTGTTGCGCGCTTGGCAGGGCGGCACCGGCCTTTTCAGTGAGGCCCTGTGTTGAGAGAATTGGCAGGCCGCACAGGCGCGGGAGAAGAACCGTGCGGGCTCCGGCATCTTCTGAGTTGCGGGGGGAAAAGCGGGTGGGCCGCCCAGCAACTCGACTGTGCAGTGGAAGTGGCGATGGCTCCCACATCCCAGCGTCGAAGCAAGGCCAATGGCCCTTTGTTGCGCACCAAGGATGACTGGTGCAAAGTAGTCTTTGGCAAGCTGGCTTCGAAGAGCTGAGCTTGCAATTGCATGACCATAGTAGTTTTTGGCCAGTACGCGCCGAAGCTTTGAGCTGCGTGAGGGTGACAATTCTTCATTGCCTTTTGGGATGTGCGAAAGTTTGTCTTGTTGTATTTACCCTTGGCACCAACTCAATGTCACGCTTACCACTTTGCTTAGAGGATCCAACAGCACGAGCCGATCACGGCATGGCAGGAAAGAAAGAGCCATGCTGCAGGACGAGCCTGACACATTGCAGGCCCAAGTCACTCAACACTGAATGAGATTAACCTCAAAGCAACTCAAGTCCGTGTACTGTCTTCATTTACCCCGCTTTGTTTGTTGCTTAGGTACCTTGCCGTCGTTTTGTACTCAGGCCGCAAGGTGGTGACTTGAAAGCTGGATTCGCGTTCTGCTGCAGACTGCAATTCGTATGATTTCCATGCTAAAGGGGGTCGGGGGGATAATGGGCCAAGGTTTGCAGAATGGGAAAACAAAATGAAAGCCTAGGTGGTGGCTGAAAGCTGCCAGTGGCCACGGGGGCCACAGCGCGCACTACTTGCCACCAGGGCGGGTGGTGGAGGCGATTCAGGTGGGCCAGTCGCTTTGGCGTTTTGGTCAGGGACATCGCATTTTCTTATTGGAGCCTGAGCTTCTCCAAGGAGTTTCTACGGCCCCTTCATAGTTGCTTCCGAAGGCTTGCAATTTGGGTGGCGGGCGGTCCCTAAACAAAACCCGCGACCGATGGCCGCTCCTCAGATTGCCCACAACGCGAGGACCACACATGTGAGGAGGCATAGCAGGCATGTCATCATGAAAACAATCCGAGTTCCATTTCTCAGGCACAGTTTTGCATGATGGTAGCCATCGAACACATTCCACATAAAAATCCAGCGTGCAATTCTGCAAAAGTGGTCGACTGAGCAGTTGTCTTGTTTTTGTGAGACTTAAAAACCAAGGAATTTGGGTGAATCCCCTCACCGCACCAGACTTGAAATGTCCCAATCAAGCTGGATTGAAAGTGGGATCAACATCAGGCCATTTGACTGCACGGATTAGGACTCTCTCCAGCTTGGTGCGTTTAGTGGGCCAGTTCAGTTGAACTCCTCGGCTGGACCTGCACCGGAAATGGACGATTTTTGGCTTGGAATCTCGGGGCAACACAAGGACACCAAGCAATTTCGGGGCCGTGAGCGTACTGTAGGGCTTTGGACGGCATCGAGGGTTTCAGCAAACTCTGTGCCACTTGTTTGGGGCCAGGGTGTGCGCAAGCCCCACCTTCTGCAAGAGGACAAAGATGCCACTCTGGCCTGGACTTGTGTGGTGCTTGGGCCAGTGCTCAGCATGGAATGTGCCGAAACACGCCCCAGCCAAACACTGCTCAAGCGAGGTTTAGTGACGGTGTGCAAACCAACATGTCCTTTTTTGTATGCAAAGCTCCAAGGACTGTGTGCTGCTGGATGGGCGCCGCTTTACGTTGCGCCTGTACCTGGCCACTCGGCCCGGACCGAGCACCAAGCCGGATTGGCTTTTTGGGGCGCGACCTTTGGGGGAGGGACGGGGATCAAGCTTCCTCGCATCGCAGGTCTATGTGAAGGGCTTCTTTTACTATTCCACAGATGCTTTGGTGTACTGCGCGCTGGGCGATTCCAAGGCAGGTCTGACGCTTCGTCGGGCTTCGGGGTTGGGCGATATTTGAACAACCAGCTTCTCTTTCAAGAGAATGGTTATGAATCATGAATGGTTAAACAGTTGTTTCAGTGTGTTTCAACAAGCAGCCGGCCCAACCCAAACCTCTTTGGTGGCATGACCCGTTGGGGATTTCTTTTGCCTTTGCGTGCCATGAGGCCATGAGGGCACGAGAGGCCTCGGTAAACCTGGAGCCCAGTCAGCTCTTTGACGCCCACTAGATTTATATTTTGTGAACTTGACGTCCACCCGCTACCTGAAGGGGGAAACCCATTCCCCTGTCAGGTGCTATGGTGCGAGTGGTGGACGTCAGAGTTTATGTCGACATCTCATAGCTTTGTGGGGGTGTCTCAAGATTGGAGGCCAATTTTTTTGAAGAGCTTCGAGGGAACAACAAAAAGAAACCAACCCACTCGGCCTATCCTTGTGATATTTTTGTAGGGGTCGGACATTCTGATAATTTCCAAAAGATAGTGATCCCTCACAATGGTAATTTTTGGTTCCCTTTTGCGAAATCGATTTGGAGAAACTCCTCTGTGGGTTTCCCTTTCGGTACCACAAGTCAGACATGCTGGCTTTTTCAGACCCCCAAAATGGCAACAGTTGCCTTTATTCCGACATCCCGAATGAAACAGAAAAGCAAAAAAGACGCCAAAGAAAGGGTATCAGCAAAGACGCGAAATTGCCCTTTTGGTTCCCAGTGACAAAACGCGAACACCAGATCCAAATGACATACCAAGGTTTCCTTTTGGCTTCGCTGTCAGGACGCATAGGAACACCAAAAAAACACCACAAAAACACCAAAAAAGACACCAAACCGTTTCCTTTTGGTTCCCTCAAGACCAACAAAGGGGATGCTTGAGGGGATGCTTCGCTATAATGCCAGTTTCCCTCAAAAAGACCAAAAAAGACACGTTTCGAAGACGCCAACTGGCCCCAGGTCACCAACCGCTCGAGGGCGGCGCTGGAGCTCCACGGGGCGGCCAACGCCCAGGCCCCGAGCTTCGCGCTGAGCCGCGTGGCCCAGCGTCTGGAGGCCGGGTGGGATGAGCCTCCCTATTTTTTTTGAAATACATATGTATGTACACGTGTATGTGTCATGTCATGTCACGCAATGTAGTGTAATCTAATGTATCAGATGTATGTAGTGTAATGTCATGTATCAATGTATGTAATGTATGTATGCATGCATGTATGTATGAAATGAATGAGACGTACTGTATGTTATGTTATGACATGTCATGTCAAGGACACGTCATGTTATGTATATATGTAATGTATGTATGTAAAATTATGTATAGATGTAATGTAATGTATGTATGTACGTACTTAATGTAATGTAATGTAATGTAATGTAATGTAATGTAATGTAATGTAATGTAATGTAATGTAATGTAATGTAATGTAATGTAATGTAATGTAATGTAATGTAATGTAATGTATGTATGTATGTATGTATGTATGCAACATATGTATGTATGTATGTACGTACGTACGTACGTATGTTTGTCTGTATGTATGTATGTATGTATGTATGTAAGTGTGTATGAAATGTATGAAACAAGTGAGATGAATGAAATGCATGTAATGTATGTTATGTTATGTTATGTCATGCTATGGTATGTAACTGTATGCATGTATGTATGTATGTATGAATGTAATGTATGTATGTATGTATGTATGTATGTATGTATGTATGTATGTAATGTATGTATGTATGTATGTATGTATGTATGTATGTATGTATGTATGTATGTATGTATGTATGTATGTATGTAATGTATGTATGTAATGTATAATGTATGTATGTATGTATGTATGTATGTATGTATGTATGTATGTATGTATGTATGTATGTATGTATGTATGTATGTATGTATGTATGTATGTATGTATGTATGTATGTATGTATGTGTATGTATGTATGTATGTATGTATGTATGTATGTATGTATGTATGTATGTATGTATGTATGTATGTATGTATGTATGTATGTATGTATGTATGTAATGTATGTATGTATGTATGTATGTATGTATGTATGTATGTATGTATGTATGTATGTATGTATGTATGTATGTATGTATGTATGTATGTATGTAATGTATGTATGTATGTATGTATGTATGTATGTATGTATGTATGTATGTATGTATGTATGTATGTATGTATGTATGTATGTATGTATGTATGTATGTATGTATGTATGTATGTATGTATGTATGTATGTATGTATGTATGTATGTATGTATGTATGTATGTATGTATGTATGTATGTATGTATGTATGTATGTATGTATGTATGTATGTATGTATGTATGTATGTATGTATGTATGTATGTATGTATGTAATGTATGTATGTATGTATGTATGTATGTATGTATGTATGTATGTATGTATGTATGTATGTATGTAATGTATGTATGTATGTATGTATGTATGTATGTATGTATGTATGTATGTATGTATGTATGTATGTATGTATGTATGCAATGTATGTATGTATGTAATGTAATGTAAGTAATGTAATGTAATGTACTGGAATGTAATGTTATGTATGTATGTATGTATGTATGTATGTATGTATGTATGTATGTATGTATGTATGTATGTATGTATGTATGTATGTATGTATGTATGTATGTATGTATGTATGTATGTATGTATGTATGTATGTATGTATGTATGTATGTATGTATGTATGTATGTATGTATGTATGTATGTATGTATGTATGTATGTATGTATGTATGTATGTATGTATGTATGTATGTATGTATGTATGTATGTATGTATGTATGTATGTATGTATGTATGTATGTATGTATGTATGTATGTATGTATGTATGTATGTATGTATGTATGTATGTATGTATGTATGTATGTATGTATGTATGTATGTATGTATGTATGTATGTATGTATGTATGTATGTATGTATGTATGTATGTATGTATGTAATGTATGTATGTATGTATGTATGTATGTATGTATGTATGTATGTATGTATGTATGTATGTATGTATGTATGTATGTATGTATGTATGTATGTATGTATGTATGTATGTATGTATGTATGTATGTATGTATGTATGTATGTATGTAATGTATGTATGTATGTATGTATGTATGTATGTATGTATGTATGTATGTGTATGTATGTATGTATGTATGTATGTATGTATGTATGTATGTATGTATGTATGTATGTATGTATGTATGTATGTATGTATGTATGTATGTATGTATGTATGTATGTATGTATGTATGTATGTA
>CAUJNA010000223.1:124649-167149 GCA_963377175.1 Effrenium voratum | reverse complement strand
TATGTATGTATGTAATGTATGTATGTATGTATGTACGTATGCAACGTGTACATATATGTATATATGTGTTATGTTGTGCTTCTCTGTGTCATGTTATGTTGTTTTTTGCTATGATATGTCCTTGCATGTCATGCATGTATGTATGTATGTATGTATGTATGGGTGTATGGATGTATGGATGTATGGATGTATGGATGTATGGATGTATGGATGTGTGTATGTGTGTATGTGTATGTAATGTAGTGTAATGTAATGCAATATAATCTAATCCAATCTAATCTAATCTAATGTAATGTAATGTACTGTTAGTTGTGTTATGTTGTATGCCTGTATGTACGTATGTAATCTATGCAGCTGGGGCTGAACTTTTGAAGTCAACACGTATCCCAGGCTTTTCGGTTTGAAATTTCAATTTCACATTCTGGCACACGTTCCCTGCACAGAGCGCTTTCAATGAGGGCCGGCCAGGGGGACACAGTCCTTTTGATTAGTGCCTTTCTCTGTGGCAAAGCGAGCCTCGCAGCACTTGTTGCTTTGTTATTGGTTTCGCTTTGCAATCTTACACATGAAGTAGAAGGGCGAATCCCCTTGTGTCAAACTGCTGTCAATGGCAAGCTGAAATGAAACTGAGGCTCGTCAGTTTTAGAATGCAAGCGGCATGCAGCGAGAAACGAAGTATCATCAAAGCTTTGATTCCTTGCTACTGGGCAAGCAGAAGCAACAACGAACGCACCAATACAAACACCGTGCGAGTGAGGTCATGCTCAACAACGGCACTTTATGAGTGCCAGACAATGTGAGCAGAACGTCCCAAGCGGAGATGCACATCTGCTGTATGCTCTCATATTGTGTCATGTATTGTGACAAGATTTGACAAGACCTTGCGCAACTTGCAACTTGGGTCCAGGAGCAGGCCGGCCCTGGCTCTTTCGCGGCTTGGAATGTTGGTGGGGGTGGTACTGGGAGCTGAAAGCTTTGGCAGCTCTGCACCCGTCCCAAGGGGCTCCGGGAGTTGCTCTGGTGTTGGGGATGTCGTGTTTGGCGGCAAAGACGTTTTTTTGCTCATGATGGGTTGACCCAGGTTGCTCCGCGGTGGGTCAAATGCTTCTCACCAGACCTTGTTTGCGTGTGCCATCGTAAAGCGTGCGCGTGTGGAAATGCACACCTACGTGTGAACATGCAAGAAACATATACCCATGCACGCACATTTGTGCATGGGCGCATTTATAACAAATTATGCATATGTAGATTTCTTGTTGATCAATGTATGCATATGTGCATGCATGCACTTGCTAGAATCAACTCTGGATCAGTCACAGGGATAATTGCTTCCAGTGGGTAAGCAATTTACTTCCAAACGACCAGATCGGTACAGTCATCCAAACTGATCCAGTTGCTTTTGAGATCCCCAATCTTGACACACAGTGGGATAAAAGCAGATGTCGCAATTCCAACCCATGTTGCTTTAGCAATTTTTATACAAAAATACGCCAGCATAGACCCCAGATTGCGAAAAACTACACCTACACCAGCACCCCAAACTGCATGCCCCCTAGCCCTACCGTCAATCTCGCAAAAACGCGACCCAGAGCAGCACCTGCTCCCATCCCAAACTGCATGCCTCGTAGCACCCTGCCGTCAATCTCGCAAAAATGTGCCCGCGCCGCCACCGGAACCCCAAAACACCACAGGCCCCAGCACCCCCAAACACCCCAAACTGCATGCCCCCTAGAACCCAGCCATCAATCTCGCACATCATGTTCCCCTCTTCATAAGAAGATACAACCCCTACCCGCATCCGGGAAGTGCCCCATCTACTTTTTCACGGAATCCAAAAAAATATGTGGTTGTGGCTTGTGCTTCTTTTTTTTTGTTTCCCTCAAGCTGGTGGTCCGTGGTCCGGTGGCTTCTGTAGGCCCAGCTGCTTCGGCGCCTGGGCCGCTTGGCTGGGGCCTGTGCGGAGGCAGCGGCGGCGCTGGGCCCGGAGGGCTGGCCGTGGCTCGGTGTGAAGTCATCCCCGTGGGCTTTTAGCATTTTGAGATTCCAAAAGTTGGTTTAGTGGGGGTTTCCATTTAAACTTAAAAGTGACACTTTGAGGGCCCAGCGAAGCACCCTGGAAATCCGCCTGGGGGCAGCGGTGGGGAAACAAGCGGCTGGTGTGTTTGGCAGGGGCTGGCTCGGATGTCTCGGAAGCCGAGGCTGCCAGTGCCGAAGATCCTGGGCCTTGATGTGATCCTGACCAGGACGTCTCCCGGAGGCGGCCAGGACGGCCTTTGGTTCCCCAGTGCAGCTTCTGGAAAGGGCGTGCCGCAATGTCGAGCAGTTGGAGCCATTCCTTGTCACGCAACGCAATCGGCCTAGAGAGAACAAAGAAACCTGAAGGCTGGCTGGAAGCTAAGAAGCTTCACGTCACCAAGGGCCACAGTGCCCGCATCCCGTCTCAGGCACTGCGGCATTGTGGCCTTGGCTCCTGGAGGCCGGCAGCGGAAGTGGATAGAGAGGAGCGTATTGGGGGGGGGATCCCAGAGTTCATTTTCAGCCGGGCTGCTTGATTGCTTCTTCGTGCCCCCAGCAACTAAACCCAAGCATCAAAATACAAAGCACAGACACGCGCGCTCGCGCACACACACACAAACACAAGGATGCTATTTTGTATTCTTTTCCTTCTTTTCTTTCCTGAGTTGGGTGGGTGGGTGGGTGGGTGGGTGGGGGGAGGGGCAAAGGTTTGAAGTGATCATGCAATTTGGCGCATGCTGCGGAAGCCAGAAGCCATCCATTTTCGGCCCAGGTGAACCGCTTCCCGGCGCTGGGGCTGCGCCACGAGGACGAGAAGGAGGTGAAGCTGCCAGCCCCGTGGCACCAGTGTCGAAAGGGGCGGAAGCGCCAGGCGCCAGGTTTGGTGGAAAGGGACCCCTGCAAGGAAGAGTACTTCCTTCCACTGTTTTGACAAAGCGAAGACGGCTGCTTTGGGGAAAACGACAATTTTATCGTTTCACAACCATGCTGAAAGGCCTGCCTCTTGATGAGTCAGGTGTTCAGAATGCAGGCTGCTCTGGTTAGCCTTGCTGCTATACACAGAGGAGGCTCGTGGTGGTGCAACCCACTTCCAATCTTGCAGTTCAATGACCTGCTGGAACCTTGATTAGCTGCATGTCAATTCGTTGTTGCAACAATTAGCTTACATACCAGCAGTGTCGTTGTGTAATATGGCCTCCCCGATTCCGTGGGATCCCGTAACTGGAGCCCTTGCAGCTTGAAAAAGTCCACTGAGGGAAGATCATTGTGTTTGCATCTTTAACAGCTTTTCGCCTGCGTTTGAGCCTTGCTAGTTTGGTGGTTTTTCGACGTTTCATGTGGCCCTTGAGCCAATCCGCTCAGGTGGTGCGAGACGCCTGGCGTCTGGCGGCAGATGCTTCGCAGGAAAGCCTCGGCTGCCTTCGGAAGCTGAGGGGAAGAAAAGGGGGTGCGTCAGTGCGTCCGCTCCACTTGGGTTGGGAGATGCGAGCATTTTCGGGGTCCGCTGAATGCATTCAGATGCTCACATCGCGCAATCAGACAGGGAGAGCCATGCGTTTGATGTGCTTAGCGGCCACGAAGCCGAAGATCAGTTCTATCGGGTTGATCCATCCTTGCGTAAACCCTGATAGGCCTGTGACATGCCTCGGATCTTTCCCTTTGAGGCTGGCAGGCTTGGAATTCCAAGGTCCGCCGACGGCAGACATTCATTGAGGCTCAGCTTCGTCAACCTGTACATACTTTTGACGACCCCAGGCTTGGGCCCCCATGGATATCCCCATGGATGTAGTTCCTCGGCTGAATTGGTTGGCATTGGCTTCCGGACGGTTCCTGGTTTGGGCAAGCATATTGGGTCACACGGGCGCGCTTCAAAACATACTCTCACACACACACACACACACACACGCACGCACGCGCATGAATAAGTGTGCAAACTTGAAGATCTATACAAATATATACATGAAAGAGAGACACGCACATGTATTAGCCTGGCCTTTTTCTATGTATACATATTTTGCATCTAGGGTTTTTGCAACCAGCCAAGGTGCAAATCCGGATCTGCGAGGGCCAGCGGGTGGTGGACGAGGTGCTCATGCAGGCTCCGCTGTGTGGACGTCCGCTGTGAATGTCTTAATGGCAAAGTGCTCATTGGAGCCAACCATGTTGGTATGAACCAATCGTGTCGGTTTTCTGTGGAGCCAACCGTGTTGGCAAACTTTGGGTGACGCCAAATGAGTTGTAACAAATGGGTCCCTTTCGGATGCCACACGCACACAGGCAGATATATATATGTATATATACATGCATATTCCGTCGGTGCAGGACTGGAATCCCTTGATTAGAACTGGTTGAATAGGAAGGGGCCGCTTTTTCGGCCTCCCCCACCTTCCCCCACTTTCCCCACCTTTCCCCACCTCCAACCCCATCCAAGCCCCCCATCCCAACCCCCAACCCGTCTCACGAGGGTCTGCAACAACTGCCCTTTCAGAGAATTAACCATGTTGGAGCCAAGTATGTTGGAGCCAACTATGTTGGAGCCCGCCATTTTGTTCTCTTTTTTTTTTTTTTGGTGGGGGGGGTTAACACACACACACACATATATATATATATATACACACATATTTATTACATATCACAGGAGCGGTTTGCGCAGGCCGGCGAGATGCAGGAGATGCCGGGCCTCGCCTTCGCGGCCATCTGCAAGCGAGTGGAACACGCGCTGCGAAAACCGGTGAAGAGGGCCACCCGGCGGAGTTCGGCAGCGGTTTCGGGGAAGAACACGGGTTTTCTGGGTGGTTTCTTTAGGCGGGCCTCCTGGTTGTCAGCTTGTTTTGGTTTTTACGGTTTGAGAGGTTGGCCCCGGGGTGTGTGCTTCCACTTGAATCGGCCGAAACACGGAGGGCGCATTCCACTAAGGTTCAGTACAAAGACAATGAGGGCGATCTCTGCACCCTTTGCGCGCCAAGCATCACAGATGCCCTGGACACCGTCGAGGGCGGGATCTTGGATTTGCACGTTGTGGTGGAGCAATCGGAGTTTTCGCCTCCACCGCACGTTGAGAAGGAGGATGTGAGTGATGCGAGGGTCACGCACAACGGGCAGCCATTGCCCAGTGCAATCCTCAAGGAGGGCGTGCAGGCATGGCTGGACAAGGAGCATGTGTACAAGAATGTTCCCGAGCAGCTTGTGGGTGCCACATTGTTCAGATCCAAGCAGTTGATTCCTGGCGGTGACACGTTTACAGTCGAGGCACCGGCAGGGTCCGCCATTTACATCTTCAGCGAGGCGCACAGAGATGGGGGCTTTCCCACGCTTGGGTGGCAGAAGTTCGATGCCAATCGCTTTCGTTGGCAGGCCGAAGATGGCAGCTTTTTCGGCGTTGACCTCTGGAAGTGCGTGGGGACAGGGTCGCCAATCAGCATCACGCTGAGTGACGCACTCATAGGTGGCATTGCAGTCCAGAAACCTTTGCAGGATGACATCGATACAGCCCGTGAAGTGGAGGAGCTGGTGGCATGGTTGCATTCAGTTATTGCTGACCTTGACATGACCCGATTCTTTCAACGCCTGGGTGAAGCTGGCTTGCAGCTGTTATCAGAGCTGCAGGGGTTCTGGGTTGATGCGTGGGCGACTCTGATGCAGCCGCTTCACAGTCTTGCCGCGGGCAGCTTCGACTTGACTCAGCTTCAGCTGGAAGCTTTTGGCAAAGTGGCCATGGAGGCTTATAAGAAGTTGGATGCATCCCTGCAAGCACGGGCCAGAGGGTTTCTGAAGGCCGCTATTGACAGGATCCAGGAGGAGCTTTGTGTGGAGGAGAGGCATCCTAACGTGATCTGCGATGGCTGCGACCAGGAGCTGTTCGGGCGGCGCATGAAGTGTGTCACTTGTCCGGACTATGACCTGTGCATGCGCTGCTACCACCAGTGCGATGCTTGGCCAAATTCTATTCATGTTCAGCAGGTGTCGCTGTGTTTGTTTGTTTGTTTGTTTGTTTGTTTGTTTGCTTGCTTGCTTGCTTGCTTGTTTGTTTGCTTTTTTTTTTCTTCTTTGCATCTTGCTTTCTCGTTTCGTCTCGTCTTACCCCGTCTTGTTTCGTTTCTTTGCTTGTTTTTTGGTCGTGTGACTCAGTGTGAAGCTTACGGTTGCCTGGGCGCTCCCAACATGGGGTCCCCACTTGTTGTTGTTGCATGGCCCTACCTGTGGGCAGTTTTTTCCTGCTGCGCACAAAACGAGCTCGCCAGTACAATAATTATAGCGTGGAAGGTCCCTTGGCGGTTCCTTTCTCGAATTTATATAGTACCTTTGCCCCAGAATCTGTGGAGTGGAGGCAGTCTTGCAATGGTCGGAATGGGACAAGTTGGAAGCAAACTTCTTGGAAGCAGCAGCGGCCTTCATCCCATCAGGGGGCGTTTGTACATTTGGGCAAATTAGGAACTCCAGAAGGCTTGCTGTTCATACCGCTCTCACCAAGTGGCAACCAGAAAGCAAGTATTTTGAGACCTAACTCCAGGCTCGATTGGAATTGCGACAAGCATGGCGGATGGGAGACTTTTTGCCAGACGTATGACAAAGAGGTATTCTTTTTACCCATTCTAGTATTCAAATGCTTTGATTCATGTGTTTTGTCAGTCGCATTGTGTTTTGCTGATATCGACTCTTGGTACCTCAAGTCTCGGATCCCAGGAGCAGCTCCACCCGGGCCACCGCTTTGCCCGGGTGGCCCCGCGCCGGCCGCCGGGCCGCCGCGAGCCGCGCTCCAAGCGCCGGAGGTCCGAGCCGAAGGCGCGGCCAAAGGGACCGGCGTCGAACAGTTTGGGGCGGTGATTGGCCGTGGTTTAGGCCTTTTTTTGCGGCAGATTTCCAGCAACCCCTAAAATAGAAGGCTGCTCCTAGGGCAGACCCAAAGTTTGGGGGCTTCCTATTGCGCTGGTTTCCTCTAGCCTTGCTTGCCGCCATCCTGGTTGCCGACTCGGGTTTAACAGGCTTTTCATGTGAAGCGAGCAGATCTTTCGGCGAAATCTGTGGTCTCCGACATTATTTTGTGCGATAAGGCTGGCCAAATATCAAGCGCAACCAAAAGGAAGACGCTAAATCACGAAAGGTAGCCTCGGGGAGGCTGCCTTGAGTTTTCCTTGCGTTAGCAAGGCTTATGAAGAAAGGGGGTCCAGGGGGTGGTCACCCAACGCAACCCCTGAAAAATCCTCTTGGTCCGCCCTCGGGCCTTCCGCCCGGGCCATGATGGAGGCCGGAGACTCAGTTCGTTCTTCTCCCATGCCCGCCAAGCTAGAATCTTTCCCTGATACACGCATTTCATTCGCGCTCACGTTTGCGCTGCGTCCCTCCACCCTCCGGTGCCACCAGTACCTGTGCAGTCCGCTCTTGGCCCCTGCAGCCCCGCAAGCCTGCTACCTTTCGTGTCTCCTTCTCAAGTATCAAGAGCAACCCAGAAAAAGTCGAATTGCATGGGGTTTGCACCACAGCCCTTCATGCAACTTCCCCTTCACAATGCGGTTCCCAAAATTGTTGTTTTTTTCATGCCTAGGCAATGCGCTTTTTTTGCATTACTTTTGGCTCAAGTTCAAAAGGAGCACGCGCTGCCGTGCATCTTGCGTCATGGTCATGTTTCTTTACTTTTACTTGACGTTTTGGTGATTTCAACTAAAAAAGGCGTTATGGGTATGTCAGGCGATCTGTTATTGGTGTACCCTTGGGTTCGGCCAGCCCAGTGAAATGCATTCTGCATGGGTTGAGCGAGGCCCACAGGCGAGTTCAGTTTTGGGCCGAGTGCTGTCAGTTTGATGGGGCGTCGCAAGGCCTTAGGCCTGGGAGAGGTATCCCCGCGCTCCTCCCTTGCTTACTCATCTCAAACTTGCTCCCTTTCATTTCCCATGGCCCATGGCACAGCAGCTCAACTTTGCCTCCACCGCTTCAAATCAAAGCGAAAGAGCCCATGAGGTTCCCCCCAAACACATTGCCTCCAAATCCCCCCTTGGCCAGGTCCCACATCGCGTGGAGCCCAAGGTGGAGCCTAAGACCGAACCTGTGGAGGCGAGGGTCGCTTGTATGGGTCAAGCTTGCAGGGCTCGCTCACCGCCGCCCGTCGGATCCCAAAAGCCTCTTACGGTTGACGAAGGGATTTGTGATTGCCTTGGAACTCACAAAGTGCAAACGGGTGAGGCTACCTCAAAAAAGACGCCCAGAATTTAAAAAACCTAAGCTCGTTGGTCTTTTGCCTTTTGTCCTTGGAGCTGCGGCTCGACGGTTCCAGTGCCCCAGAAGATCAAAGGAGACTGCAAACAGGTGTGATGGAGGTTCTATGTGAGGTCTTCTTTTTTAAACCCAGGTAGTTCGCGCCTGAAATCTCAGAGAGACTGAGAGAGACCGTGCGATCTCTGGAGGGTGCAGGCCCTAGCACCCCAATGAATCCACAATTGGCTTGTTTCAAGCAGTGTTTGTCTTCCATTCTTCGCCGAGCCCCAAATCACATGCTTCTATAGTTGGCATCTTGCCAATAAAGGACTAGGGCCTTCCACCTCGGAATGCAACCTCACCCAAAGCGGGATACGACTCTGCAAGGCTGAGGAGTCGATGGCAGTGCAGCCCACAGAGCCACCGGAGGGTCAGGCCGGGGAGAGTCATTGACGAGTCTTTTTGGGTGTTGGCATGCGTCAGTTCGTCAAACCAAGGGGGGGGTAACTTCAAATGCTCGCACGATTTACGGGTGATGCTTTCTTCTGTTGTCTTGTGAGTATTTACAGTATTGAAGCACCAATTAGATTCTGATGTCTTTGGACAAGTCTAGTCTAGCTTCGGATTAATCTGACAACAGGAATTCTGGCCAAGTGTGGGCGTGGGCGTCAGCTGCACGTGGCATTCCGATTGACTTCATGTTGCGTGCAGCTAGCCTTCTCAATTCCTACAAGGAAGAACCGAGCTGCAGGCACATTCCGGAGTTTTTGCAGGAAACTGGTTTCCTACCTTCCGGACTTTGCATTTCAAGGCCCGTGGAGCAACGCTGATGTCTGCCCCCCTCCTCAGGCAGCCCTGTTCCAAGATATGCGCATCTCCACATTGTTCTTGAAACGGAAGCCCCGCAAAAATATAAATATAACAAATCCAGACACCGGCTGCTGCGGTTCTTTCCGAGTTTCCCTTTTTTGGTTTCCCAAAACGGCCCCCACCCAACCCCCCCCCCCCCCCCAACGGATCGGAGCGCGCGGATCGGAGCGCGCGGAGGCGGCGGAGGCGCTGCAGCTGCTGCTGAGGCACCCGGACCCCGCGGTGCGCCTCGCGGCGGAGAAGGCCATGGGCCAGGCCGGGGGGGCAGGGGGAGGGACCGGGGAGGGTCGCAGGCTGGTTGGGTTTTAGGGGACGGGCCAAGGAGGGGATGGGTTGGGTGTACCCACCAAAGCCAGAAAGGTCGATTTTTCTTTGGTTCAATGGACATGTTCCATTTGCCAAGAGGACATTTTCGGGGGCGAGTTGGTCACAATCAAAAAGGAGCCTTGCTCATCTTGTAGATTGATCGACGCAACAGTGTCGGGGGGCGGAGGCAAAAGGGTTGCTTTTGATGCTATGTAGGCCGAAAGCTTTTTCCCTCCTGCCCACGTGGCGCTCGGCGCGTCGGTCCTGCGTTCAAGTTTAGTGGGTGTACACGCCAACTTCTCTGGTTCATGAATTCGGCGATGAGGACACTAGAAGTCCTTGCAGGCGGCCCAACTTGTCAAGCACATTGTGGCGAGGAGGAACAGGAATATCATACTTGTTTGCATATTTATATGCACTTGTCCCTCTTTTTACCGGATGCTCTTCATGAGAAAGAAGCAATGCACAAGGGTGCCTCTTTTGGCTTGTGGTCACGAAGCAACAACACATGAAACTGTTTGGCAGTTCTGCACCAGAGTTTTGTTCGAGTCCTGGCCTGTTATGGCTTGTATCAACCCAAGATCAATTCCGTCAGGTGCAGGGCGCCGAGTCCGAGTCTGACTGGGAGGTGCTGGATGACCCCCTGTGAGGCTTCGCCTTCCCGCCTGGCTGTTGCAACCTTTCAAGACTTGAGCGTGGCTGGTGCAGGATGCGCATTTCATCGCGAATTGACTTGTGGTGGGGGGAAGTAAGCTCGAAAGTTGACCACAGAAGTTCTTGCATGGTGTTGATAGCGTTGTGATTGCAGATCGCAACCGATATTCAGAGCCGACCTGCTACGTAGCTTCAGGCTGACTGGTTTGAGTCTTGGGGATGTCACACGGACCTAGAATCAAACTGACCGTTCCGATGATCATGACGATCTCATGCGCGGACTGCAGACGGGACCTGCTGTGGTGGTACAGAACAAGCCGCGGCGCTATGACGGCCCGGGCTCGCCCGGGCAGTACTGATGCTCTCTCAGATTTGAAAAACCGACCGCGGCATAGGATTTCTTTGCGTGGGCTGAATGTTGGTTAGTGAGCTGAATGTGGCAACTGCAGACATGAGGCTCATTACCTGCCTGTTTTTGCAGAGCTCACGCTTTGGGCTCGAACAGAACGATTTAGCTGTCCTGTCGCGCACTCGGCCCTGGCAATGGCTCTTCAGATCTCTCTACTTTTGGAGGGCGAACAGGCAGATGGTTTCTACATGAATTCAGAAGAGATGCGGTCGCTCCCAGACCGCACCCTCGATGTGATCCGCCAGCGAGCGGAGGCGGTGCTCAGCCGGAGATCCCTGAAGTTGAACCGGATCATGTACAGGGATGAGGACAGGGATGCAGCTCCCAGGTGTTTGTAATTTCCTTTTGGATGTCTCTCATGCTGAAAAGCTCCCCTCATTATCCAAAGTTGTCAAACGTTCACTGTCTGAGAAAGCAACTCCTCAAGCCTTTTGCTACATCCTTTTCCCCGGCAGGAGGGGGACTACTGCACCTTGCTTGTGCCAAGCATCACGGATGCCCTAGACACAGTTGAGGGGAACCCGATCCTGGAGCTGCACATTGCGGCGGAGCCATCGGAGTTTTCGCCTCCACCACGCGTGGCAGAGAAGGAGCCATGTGCAGAGAAGGAGGATGTCAGTGACGTGAATGTCACGCACAACGGGCAGCCATTGCCCAGTGCAATCCTAAAGGATGTCGTGCAGGCATGGCAGGACAAGGACCATGTGTACAAGAATGCTCCCGAGCAGCTTGTGGGTGCCACATTGTTCAGATCCAAGCAATTGATTCCTGGCGGTGACACGTTTACAGTAGAGGCACCGGCAGGATCTGCCATTTACATCTTCAGCGAGGCGCACAGAGATGGGGGCTTTCCCGTGCTTGGGTGGCAGAAGTGCGATTCGAAGCGCTTTCGTTGGCAGACCGAAGATGGCAGCTTTTTCGGCCTTGACCTCTGGAAGTGCGTTGGGACAGGGTCGCCCATCAGCATCAGGCTGAGTGGCGCACTCATAGGTGGCATTGCAGTCCAGAAAGCTTTGCAGGATGACATCGATACAGCCAGTGAAGTGCAGGAGCTGGTGGCATGGTTGCATTCAGTTATTGCCGACCTTGACATGACCCGATTCTTTCAACGCTTGGGTGAAGCTGGCTTGCAGCTGTTATCAGAGCTCAAGGGGTTCTGGGTTGAGGAGTGGGCGACGCTTGTGCAGCCGCTTCACACTCTTACCGCCGGCAGCTTCGACTTGACTCAGCTGCAATCTTTTGCCCAAGTGGCCATGGAGGCTTATAAGAAGTTGGATGCGTCCCTGCAGGCGCGGGCCAGAGGGTTTCTCCAGGCCGCCATTGATAGGATCCAGGAGGAGCTTTGCATGGAGGAGGTGCATGGCAACGTGATCTGCGATGGCTGCGACCAGGATCCGATCTACGGGCGCCGCATGAAGTGTGCAACCTGTCCGGACTTTGACCTGTGCATGCGCTGCTACAAGCAGCTCGAGAAAGTGCACCCAGGCCACAGCTTCGTGCGAGTGCCTGGCGTCCACCTGCACCCGCCAGGTGCAGCTGCCGAAAGCAAAGCAGTCATGAGTGCTTGTGTAGGACAACCTTCTAAGTTTGTGGATGTTTTTTGCCAGATGATCCCCGGGCACGGTGCAGGTGCGGCCCCAAAGCCGGAGCCTTCAGAGGCGCCGCCGGCTTCCCCAGCCGCAAGTTCGCCGAAGGAGCTTCCGTGCCATTTGTCCGCTTGGCAGTCAGCAGCCAAAGGGGGTCCAGTGTTTTAGTATTGGGTCTGTCATATTTTCGACAATTCGGGATCGCCCCTTTGTGGTGGAGCTTTCTTCGGGGACCCCCTGATCAAGAACTGGGATGCTTTTCATGGGTCGACACTACCAAGGACGACCCCTTAAAAACGACAAAGTATTGGGGATGACTTGAATCACAGGGATGTATGATCATTTTCATGATTCATCCCTGTATCCTTTCTTTCAGTCGGGAGCCCTTGGTATCACAAGGCCTTCCCACACACAGGACCTGCCCGAAGACCAGCTGCCGCCCGCTCCGCCGTCGGAGCCTCCGACTGCGCCGCCCTCCGAGTCGCCGGCAGTGACGCTCTCGGAGTCATCGCCCAGGCGGTCGTCAGAGGCACCTCGATGTAAGGAATATGCCGCGAAAATGAACATGGAACCCACAAAAAAGCAGGCTGGTCCCTGGCTCCTCAGAGTTCTTTATTTTTGGGGGGGTGCCATGAAAAATGAGCGTCTTCTGGCCTGCGGTAGTATTTTGTGAAGGGCTAAAAAATATGTGGACTGGGAACCACAGTCATTCCAGAAGGGTTACATCGATGCCAAGCCAATCGTCCTTTGGACTCTAGCAGCCGGGCAGTGGGTCGCTTAGGCGTCGCGCGAATGGTTCGCTTAGGGATCGCGCAAATGGATCGCTCCGGGATCGCTTTTTGCAGAAGGCTTATCGCGCATGCATGCGTGTTGATATGTTTTCCTGGCGATGTATGTTTATATACGCGCATGCGCGAGCAGGAATGCGCTTGTTTGTGCTTGTTGGCGTGTATATCGCATGACATATGTGACGTGTATGTTTCATGACATATGTTACTATGTATGCTGGCGAGTCCATGTATGTGGTTGTGTGCATGCGTGTTGACATGTCAGTGGCGGACCCTTCCATTTTTCAGAGGTCGTATGTGGGTCCTGTTTTGGTTAGATGGTTGCGATCCTGTTAAGCACGACCCCCAATGAAACCAAACAAGACCACATGTGATGCGGTATCATCCCCCCACCCAACCCCCCCCCCCAAAGCCATGTTATTTTGTAATCCGGTACAAGAGTTGAGCGGATATGCTTATCATCCCACCCAGCCCCCCGCCCCAGAACCATGTTATTTTGTAATCCGGTAAAAGAGCAGGCTGGTCTGCAGCAGTTGAGCGGGTGTGCCTATCATGCCCCCCACCCAAGCCCCCCCCCCCCCAGAACGATGTTGTTTTGTACTCCGGTAAAAGAGCAGGCTGGTCTGCAGCAGTTGAGCGGGTGTGCTTGTCATGCCCCCCCCCCACCCCCTCCCCAGAGCCATGTTACTTTGTAATCCGGTAAAGGAGCAGGCTGGTCTGCAGCAGTTGAGCGGGTGTGCTTATCATACCAACCCCCCCCCCTCCCCAGAGCCATGTTACTTTGTAATCCGCCCCCCCCCCCACCCCCTCCCCAGAGCCATGTTACTTTGTAATCCGGTAAAGGAGCAGGCTGGTCTGCAGCAGTTGAGCGGGTGTGCTTATCATTGCCCCCCCCCCCACCCCCTCCCCAGAGCCATGTTACTTTGTAATCCGGTAAAGGAGCAGGCTGGTCTGCAGCTGTTGAGCGGGTGTGCTTATCATCCCCCCCCCCACCCCCTCCCCAGAGCCATGTTACTTTGTAATCCGGTAAAGGAGCAGGCTGGTCTGCAGCTGTTGAGCGAGGGAAAAGGAGCAGGCTGGTCTGCAGCAGTTGAGCGGGTGCGCTTATCATACCAACCACCCCCACCCCCTCCCCAGAGCCATGCTACTTCGTAATCCGGTAAAGGAGCAGGCTGGTCTGCAGCAGTTGAGCGGGTGTGCTTATCATCCCCCCCCACCCCTCCCCAGAGCCATGTTACTTTGTAATCCGGTAAAGGAGCAGGCTGGTCTGCAGCTGTTGAGCGGGTGTGCTTATCAACCCCCCCCCCACCCCCTCCCAGAGCCATGTTACTTTGTAATCCGGTAAAGGAGCAGGCTGGTCTGCAGCAGTTGAGCGGGTGTGCTTATCATACCATGAGGGCAACCAAACAATGTTGTACATCGTTTCCAGAAGGAGGTATATTAAATCAGTGTGCGCTAAAAAGCGGTCTTTGAAAAACATACGAGTATCTCTATAAAGCCGTAACGAGGTGTTGTGCAGTGTCTGTGTGTCAAAAACAGCCTGGGATTAACCCCCCCCACCCCCTCCCCAGAGCCATGTTACTTTGTAATCCGGTAAAGGAGCAGGCTGGTCTGCAGCTGTTGAGCGGGTGTGCTTATCATCCCCCCCCCCACCCCCTCCCCAGAGCCATGTTACTTTGTAATCCGGTAAAGGAGCAGGCTGGTCTGCAGCTGTTGAGCGAGGGTAAAGGAGCAGGCTGGTCTGCAGCAGTTGAGCGGGTGCGCTTATCATACCAACCCCCCCCCACCCCCTCCCCAGAGCCATGTTACTTCGTAATCCGGTAAAGGAGCAGGCTGGTCTCCCAGAGCCATTTTACTTTGTAATCCGGTAAAGGAGCCGGCTGGTCTGCAGCTGTTGAGCGGGTGTGCTTATCATCCCCCCCCCCCCACCCCCTCCCCAGAGCCATGTTACTTTGTAATCCGGTAAAGGAGCAGGCTGGTCTGCAGCAGTTGAGCGGGTGTGCTTGTCATACCAACCCCCCCCCACCCCCTCCCCAGAGCCATGTTACTTTGTAATCCGGTAAAGGAGCAGGCTGGTCTGCAGCTGTTGAGCGGGTGTGCTTATCATCCCCCCCCCCACCCCCTCCCCAGATACTTTGTAATCCGGTAAAGGAGCAGGCTGGTCTGCAGCAGTTGAGCGGGTGTGCTTATCATACCAACCCCCCCCTCCCCACCTCCGTCATCAATGAATGTGATCCCTAAGTGATCCGTGAATGTGATCCTCAAGTGAGCGTGTATCCCTAAGTGACCGTGATCCCTAAGTGAACCGTTTGAGCGATCCCTAAGTGACCTGTTTGCCCTAGCAGCCCCCCCGGAGCCCTCCCTTGGAGCTGACTGGCGCCCATCGGAAGGGCGGTTTTGCTTGACAGGCGCACGTGAAGCCAACACCTATGTTCCAATAGGTAACGCGGATCTCCAACCCGACAGCAGCAAGCACAACGGCAGACATCAATGGAGTGTAACAGCGCTCAAGCCCCGCGGTGGCACTGACAAAATCCACGCCAGGCACCAAATGACAAATGCCATGGTAACGGAACAAAGCTTTCCAATGCAAAGGCCAACCAGTCGAAACACTCAGACGGCAACAACCCTGCAGCAACCCTGACCACCAACCCAAAACAGCCCTCGGCCATTGCCAATCGACATCAATTGCGTTGAGACAGCCCTGCCTGTCAGCATAGTTGTGGTAAATCACCCCTTCCTGTGATATCAAAGCGGGCCATCCCAAAGTCGACTATATCAGATCAAGAAGATTTCCTTAGTATTAGGCGTTAAAAATAGTACTCCGTAACCATATTATTTGTCAACCTATAGTACACTTAAGTTAATGAAAACTTACCCCGAGCCCTAAACCAGCATTCCCACCCAATTCCAAACCAACTCAAGCAGGCTCAAGCTAGGGCAGCAAGGACAACAGCACGGAGCTCTACTGCTCCGCTGACTGTGACAGACCACCCCAAACCGGGGTCCAGTGATGCTGGGGATGTTGCGCCCAATGAAGACCAACCAATCAAGCAACCCGACAACCCAACCCAACCCACCAACCAACCGCAAGACAAAGAACTCTTACACGGCCAGGGTTATTTTGAAGTGTTGAAGCCTGCCGCAGAAACAAGCAGCCTCGCGCACGGACATAGGTCCAGAATTCCAAATCAAGGTTTTGACCTGATCTCGTCCGCACAGGCCACAGGAAAAACTCCAAAAAACTCAGCCTTGAGATCCCCGCCTTCAGTTTAGGATGAGTTGGAGCTGAGTTTGTATTGAGTATTTCTGTCAGTGTTTGTTTTAGTTTTCCGGCAGGGGTTTGGCTTGGGAACAAATCTGCAGTTTCCCCCCAAGAAAACGCAACAACAAAATACAGAAACAACTTAGCAAAACCCAAAAAAAACACACTCAAAGTAAAAAAAACTCAAGCAAACCCTGAAAACAAACTCAAAGCACACTCAGAACAAAGCTCAAATTGGGAGGGCGAATGCATTTTTTTTCTCACGATTAGAATTGTTTCTGTGTTGTTTTGCTGTGTCTTCTTGAGGAAAGTCACAGATATCCTCCCCAATCAAGCCCTTGCCACAAAACTCAAGGCAACCTCGGAGCTAGAAATAAACTCAGCTGAGTTTTTGTGTGTGTGTTTTTTTGATCTGTGCTTTGTGTATCTTCTGGACTTTTGTCTGTTTCCGGTTGAGTTTTTGGGCTGAGTTGTGTTTGAGTGTTTCCTTTCTGATGAAACCCCTCCTGTCTTAGCTCATCCAGTCATAATCCCAGATATGCAAAACCACAGAGACACACAGAGACGCAGATAGACGGAGAAACCCGGAGAAACACGGAGACACCTACGCAGGCGCAGAGGCTGTCAGAGGCAGACACTGACACAACGTGTTGGGCTTCTTGCCGCCCAGGCTGCGGCGCTCGAGCTGCTGTTGAGGCACCAGGATGCTTCTGTGCGGGCAGCGGCGCAAACGGCCCTGGAGCAGGCGAATGGTGGGTGAAGCGGGGGGCGCACGAGATAGGGGGGGCCCGAAGCACGCCACGTCTTGGCTTGCACAATGGGGAGACGGGGTGGCGCTCACAGTTTAGTTTGGACTTGGACGGTCTTATGGTAAGGTCGGGGGCATGGAATGCCGCTATTGCTCTTGAGCGTTGGCCCTTCAGGGGCCCTTGTTGCCTTCCTTCAGGCCACAGGAACGCAACAGAGCATTGGGTGCTGTCACCGCAACTTTCGAAGCTCGGATTGGATGAAGATTCCCAGCTAGTTTGTATGGAGCTTTTGAATGTGTCCCACCCAGGTTGCCTATGGTCAGGCTGCCGCGCAGGCACATCTTCTTGCCGCAGGAGTGGAGGCAGCGCCTTGGCTTTGACAGGCCCCGACTGGCGCGAAGTCATGGAAGGTTTGCGCCTCCAGTCAAGCGAAAGGGCCTTTCAACCCGGATGCCTGTTCTTTTGGAAAACGCAGGACATGCTTCCCCGTTCATGTCTGCAGCGCCGCGTGGCGGGGTCCGAAAACGCATCCCCCTGTCGGCCGCACCTGTAGGTGCCAGATGCAAAGCCCTGCGAGCCTGCGACGGAAACCGCGCAGGCACGCGTGGACTGGACCTGGCACCTTCAGTTCGATTTCCGGGACACCATGTCAGAGGAAGTGAAGTTTGAGAGGGAAACCAAACGGAATCCCTTTAGTTAAGCAGCCAAAGCCCAAGTCAGACGGGAGCCTGGTGAAGATAGTCTTAAACCACGGTTTGGACTACTTGGATGGGTGAGATATGCCTACGTCCCGCAGCCAGAAAGTCAAGATGTTCTTCCGTCGGCTTGGGTTGCCTATAAGTCCAAGGAAGGTAGGTGCAGGTGGGTCACACCAGAAAACAACAAAGCCACTGCCACAGACATCTATCAGGGCTACGTAATTCTTCATGGCTTGATGTTGTGTGCTTACCTTTGGGAGGCAGGCGCAGGATTTTGGATGTCTGAAGGTGTGAGCCGACTTGGGGGCTGCCTCCGGTTGTGGCTGCTGTGCTGCTTTTTGCTGTTGCTGCTGCTGTTGTTGTACGTATGTAAAGTAAAGTAAAGTAAAGTAAAGTAAAGTAAAGTAAAGTAAAGTAAAGTAGTGTAACATAATGTAATGTAATGTAATGTAATGTTTGATTGTTTGCTTGCTTGCTTGCTTGTTTTGTTTGTTTGTTTGTTGGTGTGTGTGTGTTTGTTTGTTTGTTTGTTTGTTGGTGTGTGTGTGTTTGTTGGTTGGTTGGTTTGTTTGTTTGTTTGTTTGTTTGTTTGTTTGTGTTTGTTTGTTTGTTTGTTTGTTTGTTTTGTTTGTTTTGTTTGTTTGTTTGTTTGTTTGTTTGTTTGTGTGTGTGTGTGTGTCTGTCTGTCTGTGTGTCTGCCTGCCTGCCTGCCTGCCTGCCTGCTTGCCTGCCTGCCTGACTGTCTGTCTGTCTGTCTGTCTGTCGGTCTGTTTGCTGTTTCTGCAAAACCGCATGGCAGGAATTTGGAGGCGCTTCTGATTTCAAGATAGCTGCGTATACAGCTTTGTTTTCTGACAAGAAGTCCTGTAGCTGAGTCATTGTCTGTCTTGTTCCCTTGCATATCTTGAGTCAAGCAGCAGTGTATTGCGTACCAGGGTTTCCCAAGTGAAGTTTAACAGCGCACTGGACGGTCCCCTTGAGGCACATATTTCATTTGAAGTCGTCTGGCCCTCGTTTGAAAAAAGCTGGTCTTTTAGTCAACAGCTACTCAACAGGGTGTTTGCTTGCATGCATGCAATTGACGGGGCCCAATGTTCGGTTTGTTCTTTTGGCACAGGCGACCAGGGCGGTTGGACCTGAAAACGCCTTTGCACTCTGTGCCTCTACCTGCAGGCGGATGCGAAGCCCTGCGAGCCGGCGCCGGAAACCGCGCAGGCACGCTGGACCGCTCGGGGTTTCGGGGTGCGGGTCTGGCCCGTGAGTGTCTGCTAAGCTTCGGAACCTTTCCGGGCGTGTCTAGAAGTGGCGGTTTTTAGCAGCAAGCAAGTTGAAGGAAGCCAAGGGGTTGACAAAAATGGCAAAGAGACTCCTTTAGGGTCGTGGGTCTTTATTTAGTAAGCCACAAAGAAACCACCTGCGTTGATCCACTTTGAGACACACCCATGTCATGGTGCACATCTGCACAGCTTCCTTACTGCAATGAAGTGAGCGTTTTTCCAGCGTAGGCTTCCTTTGACATCTTTCCGGCACTGCAACATTCTCAAAAGCATCTTTTCCCCAACGCCTTCAGCTGATGTTGACAACTCGGTGGTTTTCCTGTTGGTGCCCCGATGGCCTGTAACCCGAACCGAGAAATCTGAGCCAGCACCCCCCCCTGGCGACAGACACCGAGGCTGAAATCGGGGCATGTCGCTCGGGCTTGTTGGGTGTGTTTTTACTTTTGGGTACCCCCTTTTAAGGTCCCCCTTTTGTGAATGGTTCAAGGGAAACCCCAAAACGCAACCACCCATTTTTGGGGTGTCCCTTATTTTGAGAAAGCCCGTTTTGGTTTGTGGCGAGGGTGTATGTAGAGCACATTTTCAGGGATGCTGACAGGGGCTGCAGCAACAAGTTTCCATCAGTCTATTTGGATATGATGGGTTTTAAGCCGCCGGTTTGGGTGCTTCAGCCTTTGGGATGTGTCTTCCGGTGGCTCAATGTGCGTGGATTGCCAGCAGAATCATGGTAGCTTTTGCTGTGATGCTGTGAGTGACGTGTTGCTCAAGTTGCCGGGTTTTGTTCTCAGCCCAAGCCTAGCCCTTGGCATCGCATAGGTGCCAGCTGAGGAGGCGCAGGACAAGCAGGACGCTGGGCAAACCACCACCAGTTCAAAGGTTTTCCCACCATGGCCACACCATGCTCCGTTTCTTTAGCGCGGGCGCCACTTCAGTCCAGTGTGGGCAAAGCATTTGCCGCAGATGAGGAACCTGTTGTCATTGCCAGAGGAAACGTTTTGCTCTTTTGCCCTTCTGAGTTTCCTTTTCAACCACCAACGACTTCACTTTTTGCAGGGGATCCAAGCCTGGCAGTCGGCAGCTGAGCTCCCAGTGATGGATGGGCATTCCATTCGGCAAGGAAAGGACCTTGCATCTGAGAAATCTTTACACATGGCTGTTGGAGGTTCCCATGGTTTCCAACTGCCAAGCCCCACTAGTGCTTCCAGGCCCCCCGCCCCCCCCCCGCCCCATGCCTCAACACATGTCCCGCTCTTCTGCCAAGGAGGATGGCCAGGACAACATCTCGGAGGCGAGTGGGTGGGAGCTGCTGGACGTGCTGGAGGAGCCCGAAGAGAAGACCACGTGACGTTTGAAGTGAAGTGATCCATCCCCGGCGAACTGATCGGCAGATTCGGCCTGGGAATTCGTTTGGGGGGCACAGGCGCACACACAATTGCACAGGTGGCACCGGCCCCCAGCAACAGTGCACCCTCATATTCCGCACTGACCTCACGCATTGACCCTTTGCGAAAAGAATGCGCGCTTTTGGTGAGAGACCCAAAGGCTGTTTATTCAAAGACATGTTATTTGCGTGTGGGCCCGGCTCAGGTGTTCTTGAGAATTGGCTTATGCACTGCAGGCGATACACCGCTGCGATTACAGTTCCCGCGCATGCCATTTCCCCACACACCGTCACGACCCTGGCAGCCGCTAGTGGCTCAGCACGGGTCGGGTGGAGGCCAAGTTGCGCAGCCTTGAGATGTGAGATGAGGCGTGTGAAGGGGCCAGGGTGTCGATGTTGGCGCCGGACTGATTCACTGCCACAGCTTGCCCCTCCAAAGCGGTTGACCTCTTCAATTTGTAACTAGGGCCATGCCCAGAGAGGGACAATAACTTTGCGCAGTTTGGCTTTGGCAGGTTGCATCTTGCCCTTGTCGCACGTGCCCCAGGGGCGTCGGCCCTTTGGGGGGTGGGGGGTGGGTGGGGAGCTGGGCTGGTTCATGTTTCGGAGGGCCATACTTGTTGACAATGAATGCCATGTTTGCAAGCAAGCCGTTATATGCTGCATGGCAGGTTCGCACATAAGTCAAGCAGAAGGTTGGCGTTGCCTGCACGCAGCGTGCAGAAAGTAGAGTTTGGCTGGCGCAAGTGGGTTTCGTCAAAGTCATTTGTGATAAGGATTCCCCAATGCCTTCTTTTCCCACCGGGCAGAACGCAGGCTGGCTGAACAGCAAAATTTGCAACCACTTCGGATAGGGGTGGTTCTGCTTGTCCCGCTTTCGAGGGGCAATGGAAGGCGGTCTCATATTCTGCTTGCTGATCTCCGTTTTTTTTTTTTTTTGTTGACATCAAAAAGCGCGCACGCGCAGAGGTTCGGGGGTGCTATTGGGTGCGGCACGCTATTTTGCTTTCCATACCGGGGCCTCTCTGCTGGATATGAAACATGTTCGGCTACACGACTGAAGGGAAAGTCCTTTCACCCGTGCGTCTGCTGCCCGGCATTTGCAGGTGGTGGAGGTGAGTTGACATTTCTGAAGCTTGCCTGAGCAAATCCACAAGTGGCCAATGTCGGCTAGCGGTCAGGAAGATCAAGTTCTATTACGCACCTAGGGTGAAGCAATGCTCAATTCGGCACCAGGCTTCATGACTCACTCCCCCGCTGCGGCTTACTCCACACGCTACGCGGACCAGGATAGTGGACTGTCAAAGCCACAATGAGAATCCATGACAGTTGGCCAGTAGTGCCACCATCGCATATGATCGTTTGATAGTTTCGCTTGGTAAGTAATTGTCTGTTCTCCCCCAAAGAATCCAGGACCCATGAGTGATTAGGCGAGCAACCCCAACCCAGCTTTCCGTGGCCTGGCAAGCCAACCCCAGCCAACCCAAGCCAACCTAAGCCAACCACAAGCCAGCCAGCCACGACACGCCAACTCCGTGGGTGCTCCGCGCGTTCCGCATGGGCCAAGACTTGCCATGGAGCCGGAGGGGCGGCGGCGCTCCCGCTCGGAGGAGTTTCGGGAGCGGGAGGTGAAGGAGGCCGGATGACTTGGCCGGCTGGCCATCTTTGGCCCTTTTGGCTTGGACTGTCTTGACAACCGGCGGGGCTAACAAAAATACAGCTTATCCCCCAATGATCATGAGGTGGTTTGGTTTTATCACACCTCCTCATTCCAAGATTATCACCCTTACCCCATATGATCGTTCGGATTCATCACACGTCGCCCCCACAAACCCATGCAAACTATTCAGGCCTTTTTTGTACGCAGGGCGACGTGCAGAGCTCCTACTTCGATGTGAAGCTCCAGCCCGTGGCAGGGGAGCAAGACGAACGGAGCGGGAGACGAGGGTTGGTGTTGGGTTGCTTGCGTTTCGGGTAGATCGGGTTTAGAGAAGAGTTGTGCACCTTGAAGGGCTTCACGAACTATCACAGATGTCGATGCGGGAGATCGAAGCGCCTCAAAGCGCCTCGAAGCGCCTCGAAGCGCCTCGAAGCGCCTCGAAGCAATTGGGAACTCTGCAAGCCACTTTTGGATTGGCTGAAGGTGAATGGCTCCGGCTTCAAGGCGCTTCAACTCGTGTTTTTGAGTTCAAGTTGAAGATGACCAGGTTCAAATCAAGTTGGCTTTGACCCCCAAGGTGGATCGTTCAGAAGCCAATTGGCTAGGGTTTTCGTCCCATTGCAGAGGTTTCGCTTGAGGCTTCTATCTCGATTGAGGGTGTAGGGGTTGGGTTGTGGCAAGGGCTTCGGTTTCCGCTCTGTGGAGCTGCGGGCTGGACTGATTTTCCGCAAATGGCATCCTGCTGTTGCACAATAGCTGGCCACATCGTGATCTACGAAGGGTTGGCTCATGAATTCACCCCTTCTCAATTCAAGTGCGGATGTATGGGTAGATGCAGCTCGGCTTGGGAGGCCGCGGGCGCCTCATCTTGCTAGAAGGCTAAAAACCCTGCCAGACAGGCCTCCAGGAGCAGCCTCCCAAGACAGGTGTCCGACACTGACAGAACCGCGCCGGAACAAGCGCCTCCTCGCGCAAGCTCGGATCGGCCCTGAAGTGGTTCCTCTTTCCATGGTGGCATATGTGTTCCTGACTAGCGCCAATCCGCTTCGAGCCACGCAGGAGGGGCTCACGGGGCCGGGAGCTCTTCTGGCGGTCCTTGGTGGAGAGCGCTGCGTGCTCGGAGGTGGCGGTGAATCTGCTGCTGCCCAGCCTGGTCTGCAGCCGGCGCTTGGGCGCCTGGCGACCCCCCTCGGAGCGGGGAGTATCTGTGGGGCATGGCGGGTTTTGGGCTTGAACGGGCCGGACTTTGGGGGAGGACCTCTGGGGGGAGGACTTTGGGATGTGTCTATTTGGATTTGATTTTCCATGCTGGAAACTGGCAGGAAACCTGATGTGTTCCATCCTCACGCAGGTTGAAAGCAGGGACATGAGCAGTTCAAGCCCCGCTTTCCGGGGACCACTGACTTACACGGGCACGCCCACGCATTTTTTTGCCTAGTCCAAAGCAGCGTTGCAGCCCTAAGAGGGTTAGCGCGTCCTGCAATGATGGTCAGCCATGAATCGACCGATGCCATCACCGTAGCCCCCCCTTTACAACTCCATGGCTAGGGCCTGAGCGAGGAGTGGGTGCTGCTGCTTTTGACCCTGGTGCTGAATCTTGGAGGCGAGAAGCGGCGCTTTCGACACGCGCCCCAAAACAGACAGGTTTGTCTCTCCTTTAAGGAAGATTTGTGGCAAAACGGGAATGCCTTTATGGGGATTTGTGTCAAAGAACGTTTTTTGAAACCAACCTTCACCTGGTTCGTTTCAGGTTGGTTTCAGGCTCCTTGCCTTTTCACATGGATCCAGAGTGGTCGCTGGCCTCGGTAAATCTCCACATGGCCCGAGCCGAAATGGAGACCGCGCGACCTTGCGGTTCCATTTCTGGGACGGAGGTGTATGGAGGTGGCCTCTCACTTGGGGCGAAAGGATTGGACATGAGACTGTGCCGGGGCCCATTTCAGCTTCCCTCCAAGTGGTTTGGATTCGTTGGTCAGGGATTCATGGTGGTTCCATTTGCCGTCCATAAGACCGCGGTTCAAAATCCCCAGGTTACCCAAAATGCTCTTTGGGCTGCCCGCACGATCGCTTGGGTGCAGGCCGCAAGCGCTCCCAAAAATATCGATCAGTTGATCAGGTGAGAGGCGAAGTCCCTTGCACCTCTTGGAGCCTGCTGTTTCTTCCCCCCCCTCCCCCGGAAAAATCCCCCGCCTTCCCCAGAAACCAAAAAACAAGAAAGAAGCTCAGGTGATATCCCCAACAGCATGTTTAGTCTCGCACCACCCCGCAGCCCTCGCAGAACCGCGTGGAACCCTCGTGGAACCCTCGTGGAACCCTGGTGGAACCCTGGTGGAACCCTGGTGGAACCCTCGTGGAACCTTACCTGAGGGCTCCGGAGCCTATCTGGGCTGAGACCCCAAAGCTTTCAGCTGTTGGGGAAAAAACAAGAAGCAAACGGGGAAGGGGCGCCGTCAGGCAGCTTCCTGGAGGGCTTCTTCAAGTCCACGCGCCTGCTCTCCCAGACGGTGCGCTGGAGCCAGAAGGATCACCTGCAGGCGCCATGCGGCCTGAAAATAGGATAAATCACCTGTGGGTGAAACAGGGGCCAAATGGGTAAAATGTGACAATGTTTTGAAGTCGGAAGACACAAATACATATATTTTTTAATGCAACATGGGTGAAATCGACAACAAATCATATCCCGCCCATGAGAAACGAGGCAAACATTTAGATTTGCCAGTGCCTCTCCTCTCTTTTGTTGTTTAGGCACTCAAGGTAGTTTCCTGAGAGATCCATCAGGCACCCATGCCAGGAGAGGGGACGATTCAAGTGAGGGATGAAACAGATTTGCCGACCGTGGGGGTGCTTCTTTTGTACAGCATTTGCAAGTGTAAGTCCACGGGGGCTGCCCAGTGTGGCGTGATTATTGTGGTGCATCTCTCCAAATGGGATGCAAGCAATTATCCTCCGCAACGCCGAGACCCTTCAAATGGCATCCGGATCTGATGTCCTCCTTGCGCCGAATGCCAATCTTATTTGTCCCTGAACCTTCAACCCTGAGAAACATGGCTAGCAACGAGGAGATAAAGCAAAGCCAACCGGATGGGTAAGAAGCCCCTTCATTCTGAACGGGATGCGCACGCACACACGCACACGCACGCATATACACGCAGCCAGGAATCGAGTGCATAGATAAATTCAGACAGAGACTGACAGACAGACAGGCAGAAAGAGAAAAAGGGGGCAGGGCAGGGCAGGGCAGGGCAGGGCAGGGCAGGGCAGGGCAGGGCAGGGCAGGGCAGGGCAGGGCAGGGCAGGGCAGGGCAGGGCAGGGCAGGGCAGGCAGGCAAGCAGGCAGGCAGACAAACCGGCAGGCAGGCAGGTGTTTGTGTCTCGGACAGAGAGACATAGAGAGGGAGAGAGAGAGAGAGAGCGAGAGACAGAGACAGAGACGGAGAGAGAGAGAGAGAGAGAGAGAACGACAGAAAAAATAGATGCTGAGATGATGAGATGAGACGAAACAAGATGAGAACAGACGGGATGAGACGAGATGGATGGATGGAAGGAAGGATGGAATGGAACGGAACGGAACGGAACGGAACGGAACGGAACGGAACGGAACGGAATGGAATGAGTGGGTGGGGTGCGTGGGTGGATGCATGGAATGATGGAGGATGGATGGATGGGGGATGGACAGAAAGAGAGAGAGAGAGAGAGATACATGAATAGATGGATAGATAGATAAACGAATCAAACAAAGACAAAAACATGAACAAAAAAACGGACAACGAGTCACAGACAAAGAGACATAGACAAACAGGCGCCGCAGACAAAGAGACACAGACAAAGAGACGCAGACAAAGAGACAAACAATCAAAATCACAAAGGACAAACAGACAGAGGCACAGACAAAGAGACACACAAAGAGACACAGACAAAGAGACACAGACAACGAGACACAGACAGAGAGACACAGACTGTGACAGGAGACAGGGACATAGACAAACAGGAGGCAGACAGGGAGATAGGCAGAACTACACACAGGACAGGGACCAGCGCAGGGGACAGGACAGGAGATGGAACAGGACATGAGGGAGAACAGGACGGGAAGCAAAGGGTACAGATGAGAGGGCAGGACAGGACCTGCAGATAGAAAAAGACACACCTACGCCTACAGCCACATGCTCCTAGGGATCTATGCGGGCATTGCCCTGTGCAACTATTTTTACTGATGCCGCTTTCCAAAACAACCTCGGACCCTGCGCAGGGCTCCTGAAAAGACAATTGCACTTTGGACACTTACCAAATCGCACATTTTCCAAAAGGAAACTCCATCCTGGGCTGAATCTTCGACCAAGCCGCCAGCATTGCCGGGGCTCCCCGCGTTCCGGGCCCCAGGGCCCCCGGAGTCGCGCGCCCTCCGCTTAGCGGTCGACCGAGGTCTTCGTGACGGCGGAGGCCTTCAGCGCGGGCTTCCTCAGCGTGGCTACCTCCTTTCCCGGGGTCTCCGGCAGCGCCAGCGGCATCCCCCTGGGTGCCTTGGCTCCCCCGAGCCATTTGTGTTGGGAGGCGCCGGTTTGTGTTCCCTGTTTTCCCCACCCGACAGGGAGGGTTGTTAGATCTTAAGTTGGGATCCGCGTTTGCGATGCTTCTACACCACACCCCCCCAGTATCCCGCCAGAGCAGAATCCCGCCCAGTATCCCGCCAGAGCAGCTCGCCAGTGGATCCCGCCGAGTCCCGCCAGAGCTGCTCGCCAGTGGATCCCGCCCAGTACCGCCGAAGCTGCTCGCAAGTGGATCCCGCCAAGTATCCCGCCAGAGCTGCTCGCCAGTGGATCCCGCCCAGTACCGCCGAAGCTGCTCGCAAGTGGATCCCGCCAAGTATCCCGCCAGAGCTGCTCGCCAGTGGATCCCGCCGAGTCCGCCAGAGCTGCTCGCCAGTGGATCCCGCCCAGTACCGCCGAAGCTGCTCGCAAGTGGATCCCGCCAAGTATCCCGCCAGAGCTGCTCGCCAGTGGATCCCGCCCAGTACCGCCGAAGCTGCTCGCAAGTGGATCCCGCCAAGTATCCCGCCAGAGCTGCTCGCCAGTGGATCGCGGCTCGCTAGTGGATCCCGCCGAGTAGCGGCTCGCCGGTGGATCCCGCCATGTAGCGGCTCGCCAGTGGATCCCGCCGAGTGGCCCGCCAGAGCAGCTTGCCAGTGGATCCCGCCGAGTATCCCGCCAGAGCAGCTCGCCAGTGGATCCCGCCGAGTATTTCGCCAGAGCGGCTCGCCAGTGGATTTCGCCGAGTATCCCGCCAGAGCGGCTCGCCAGTCGATCCCGCCAAGTATTCCGCCAGAGCGGCTCGCCAGTGGATCCCGCCGAGTAGCCCGTCAGAGGTGGATCCTGCCGAGTGTCCCAGAGCGGCTTGCCAGGTGGACCCCGTATCCCACCACAGCCTGTCAGTGGATCCCGCCGAGCATCCCGCTGAGTATCCCAGAGTAGCTCGCCAGTGGATCCCGCCAAGTATCCCGCCAGAGTAGCTCGCCAGTGGACCCCGCCGAGTGGATCCCGCCAAGTGTCCCGCTGAGTCGCCAGTGAAACTGGCGAGTATCCCATTGACTGAGTATCTTTTGTCGGCGGATCCTGCCGAGTATCCGGCCAGTATCAAGCCGGAGCGGCTCGCCAGCATGCGCCAGTGGATTATGCCAGTATCCCGCCAGGGCAGCTTGCCAGTCTGGGAATTTGGAGTCGAAGTCTTGAGGATGCGGGGGAATTTGTTGTAACGGTCGTAAGCTCGTGAGTGTGGAGGGTGGGGATTGCTCGAAGCAAAGTAATTATTTTTCCATTTTTTCCTTTTCTTCTCGGGTTAGTGTCTCGAGACAGGCGTGTGAGCTTCGAACAGTTTACCCCCCGATGGCTTCCCCGGAGCCTCGTTTCGCCACCTGCTCTGTCGGCTTTCGTAAGCCAGAAAGCATGACGCAAGCCGGTCTCCTACAAAAGGCAAGCACGTCCAGGAAATGCGTGCGCAAAGGAGAGAGAGAGAGAGAGAGAGAGAGAGAGAGAGGGAGAGAGAGAAACACAGAGAGAGAGAGAGAGAGAGGGAGAGAGGGAGGGAGAGAGACATAAAAAATCAAAAGAGAGAAGGGGCAAATTTGCCACAAACATGTACGTCGCCGGATGCTTCTAAGCCCCACTTCCTGTCAACCTGTCAGCCCCTCGCAGAATTGAACAGAACTGAACCGTGCCTGAGTGGAATGTGCCATCATCGCCAACGCCATTACAAGGTTGTCCTGCGCAAGGCGCGGCGGAGATGTTCCGATGCCCAACTGCTGCTGCGGCTCGAATTCCGCCTTGTTTGAGTGGCACGAGTCGGCATCACTAACCCGCTTAACAGGATCAAGCATGACAGACAGGTTTACTCATACTGGTAGGGTGGCTCTAAGCCACTGCTGTCAGTTCCTCCCTTTGTCACTTCCCAGGCTTGGTGCAAGCTGAGGTTTGAACACGCTCTGGTTCGGCGCGCTCTTCTCCTTCTCCAACATGTTGCTGGGGCTGCTGCCTGGTTGGGGAAACTGCGGGCTTGGGGTTTGAGCCGGCGGGCTCATGAGGGACAACTCAGCGGCGACGCCCTGGATGACGAGATTTCGCGCAACCAACCAATCCACCCGCCCACCCACCCACCCACCCACCCACCCAACCAACCAACCAACCAACCAACCAACCACCCAACCCAACCCAACCCAACCCAACCCAACCCAACCCAACCCAACCCAACCCAACCCAACCCAACCCAACCCAACCCAACCCAACCCAACCCAACCGAACCCAACCAACCAACCAACCAACCAACCAACCAACCAACCAACCAACCAACCAACCAACCAACCAACCAACCAACCAACCAACCAACCAATCACACCTATCAGACCTATCAACCAATCAGCCAGCCCAACCAGCCAACCCACCCACCCAACTTAAGCAGCCAACCAACCGACCCCACTACGACCAACCAACCGACCGACCGACCGACCGACCGACCGACTGACCACCCACCCACCCACCTACCCACCCGCCCGCCCGCCCCACCAAGCAGCCAACCAACCAACCAACCAACCAACCAACCAACCAACCAACCAACCAACCAACCAACCAACCAACCAACCAACCAACCAACCAACCAACCAACCAACCAACCAACCAACCAACCAACCAACCAACCAACCAACCAACCAACCAACCAACCAACCAACCAACCAACCAACCAACCAACCAACCAACCAACCAACCAACCAACCAACCAACCAACCAACCAACCAACCACACCTATCAACCAACCAGCCAGCCAACCAGCCAACCAACCAACCCCCACCCAACTTAAGCAGCCAACCAACCGACCCCACCACGACCGACCGACCGACCGACCGATTCCACCACGACCGACCGACCGACCCACCCGCCCACCCACCCACCCACCCACCCACCAGCCACCCAACCAGCCAACCAACCAGCCAACCAACCAACCAACCAACCAACCAACCAACCAACCAACCAACCAACCAACAAACCAACCAACCACACCTAACAACCAACCGAGCCCACCACGAACAACCAAGCAACGCCTCCAGGCTTTGCTACTTGTGGGGCTGCCGCCTGGGCCGGTCCGCCGTGCAGCGGCGCTGGGCCCAGCTGCTGCGCTTCGCCCACGTCTGGCCGCAGGCGGCGCGGGCTGCGACGCTTCTGGCGGTGCTGGCGCCTGTGGCGCTGAGCCCCGCCTGGGCGCAGGAGGGGCGCGGGATGGTGGGTGGGGGGTGGGCGGGGGCGGATATTTGGGAGTGCTTTTTTCACGGAACCCCAACAGAAATTTCGGAAATCCTTTTGGTTTTCCCTTGAATCCAGAAAAAAAGGTAGCTTGAAAGAAGGACACGCCCATATCTGTTTTTTTTTGGCTTGAAATGTTGGCCCATGTAAGGCCCATGTAAGGTGAGTTTCCTTTGGTAGGGGTGATGTTTTAAGGCGAAAGATCAGGAGCCGGGGGGGAGAGACCTGCAGGCACCGTGTGGCAAACATTCGGGTGAGGCAGGTGGTCGGTGCCAGCGTTTGGCAGGCCCAATGTGGGTTTCAGCCGCCTATCCAAACCGCCAGCCATGGCAAAGCTTTTCAACTTTCGACTTTCGATGGGCTCCTTGGCCTTAACGGCACCCCAAACAGTCATGCACGCCTCCGCGCGATCTGTTTTTTTGTTGATTGAGCCCGCTGCTCATTGCTTGGCCACTATTTGGTTGGATCTTGGATCTTGAGTTGAGCATGTGTGCTTTCCCTGACCAGGCAACAAGACTAAGCTTGGCCAGAAGCCGCACCACACGTTTCATGCCCAAGCTTGATCCATGCCCAAAGATCAACTTGCCCAACAGTTGGGCTCAACTTTCCCAACTCTAGGGGTACCTTCCCCATGCTTTCCAGGGATCCTTCTTTTCAGGAAACCACCGAAACCCCAGGTTGGAAGCAGCCGGTTTTTGGAAAGAACGGTGGTTGAAAAGAATGGTTGGAAGGAACCAACTTCCGGAACCACCGCCGCGCAGTGGGGTGACTTGGGGGGGTGCTGGGCTTCACTTCAGGTGGTCAGCTTCAACCTGCCGCTGGACCTGGCAGAGCCGGAGCTGCGGCCCAGCGGGGAGTGGCTGCCCAAGCTGCGGCGCCCTGGATGGTCGGGTGGGGGGAGGCTTGGGGTCTACTAAATCGTTTTTTTTTTTTTTTTTTTTTTTTTTTTTTTTTTTTTTTAATATAAAATTTTAATTATTTGTGTTGGAGGTTGGAGGGTTGGTTCTTTTCTCCTTTCTGTGGAGCACGGGTCAGGAAATGGCGAAGGGTTGGGAGTGGTTCAGGGGGCGGGGGCAGAGATCTTTGGGCTGGGGCTGGAGGGAAGGCCCTTTGGCAACTTTTTGGGGGCTTGAGGGAAGGCCCTCGTGGCGTCAAAGGAAGAGCCACAATTTTTGGGGCTTGGCCCCACTTGTGTTAATAGACCCGCAGATCCTATTTCGTGGAGCTAGTCGGAACATCAATCCCAAATCCAAACGCGCACCAGGAGATGGTTGTATGAGGGCCTGCCTTTTTTTGTGCCTGGTTCGGGGGGGGCTGGAGAGATGCGATGAGTGGTTTCCGCATGTTTCCGCCTTCCTGGGAGTGAATGCAGGCAGGGAACTTGCGGCTTGCCAGCTATCCTCCGATCCATGTAGTCTTGTTTGCTGTGCTGTGGTTGCGTTGAAGGCTGATTTGAGGCCGGCAAATTGAGACGGGTGATCAGGGAGTTGCAGCTGCTTTACAGCGGGTGGGCTCTAGGATGCATAGAGTTCGCTTAGAGGTTGGGTCTTGGCTCAACGACAATGATACGTTGTTGATGGCTGGGCTTTTGGTTGGCTTGCTGGCTTCGAGCACCCACCTTCCCCAACCTTGTGTGTTGCCGTCTATCAACAAGAAGGCTTCAAGGGGCCTTTTGCACTGCTCCATGCATTTGGCAAAGCACCCGGCATGGTTGTTGGCTGCTCTCCCAAGGGCGCATTGCCAGTGCCGATTGCCCAGGTACAATGGCTGGACCATACTGGAATGTCCAAGCTTTGTCTTTGGCTTGTGCCTTGGCCGCGGGGTTGTCATGGCGCTTGACCGGCATGGAATTGGTTTCACATAATTCAATCATGGGTGGATTGGAAAGTAGAAGCGAGGTCATGCAAACAAGACTTGCCAGGCAGAGGTTTGTTGAGAAGGACAGGGTGTTCCCGGGTGCATCCCATGTTCCTTACCCATCGGCGCCTCACAAGTGCGAGATAGCCACAAGCTTTCAGATCTGACGCAGGCTTCTTAACTGGGCGTCGCCGCAGATTCCGCCTCAGTGATGCTTTCGGGCGGAGACGCTCAAGAGAAAAGCTGGCTCAGACTTGTTGGCATCCTCTCGGAGTTCGCGTCTTGCCTTGTTACACTTGTTTCTCCGCAAGACAGGGCCACCCCAAGCGTTTCCCCCACGGTTTCCAGCCAAGAGCGCCGTTTTGTGTGGCATGCTGATCTTCCTTTCAAAGCGTGTGTGTCCATTTGAGGGACTCCCTTCTGATTCTTAAGATGGCATCATAAGAAAATGGAACAACCCGAAATAGGCCAGACTTGGCGCTTGTAGGGGAATGCTCCACCCGCTTTGCCCGTCTCACTGTGATTGCAAAGAGGCTCTGCGGCATCGGCATGAGCGTGGTGGGGGCGGCGCTGGCCACCTTCTTCTGCGGGCGCTTCGACAGCCGCAACCGCCCAGCGGCGCGGCTCCTGTCCAACGTCTTGGCCTCTTTGCTGGCCTACGTCGCGCGGGTGCGGAATGGGTCTGGGGGGACAGTGCGGGGCGCAGCCTGGTGAATTTCGGGGGGTGCTGGAGCACCCTGGGGTTCGTTTTAGCCTTAGGAGTGCAGGACCTGTGGATCATGTTGGGTTAGATTTCTGCAGGTATGCCGGTATGCCTCTTTGAAATTAAGTCGTGGGTTTCTTTGTTGGAGCCCCCTGCGCATTGAGGGCTGTTACGCCCTTGCCAGTTGGACTCATTGGGGCGCGGCAGAGTCGAAGAGCCACATTGCCACTATTAAAGCGACCCCGCGCCACTTGGCATGAGCAACAGCATACATTTTAATGGGACCCGTCTAAATGGGGTTGTATGTCCACCATTTTGAGGGGTTGCTTTCAGCACCTCCCCACCCCCGCTTTGGAGCACGTCTGCCAGAACCCGTCTCTGTGCCAAAGGCTTAGTTAACCCGTCGCCGGTTCCAAGAAAATGCTTATGGGAATGTATTTCAGAGCCGCGCTGTGTTAGCTGGGTCCTTGGTTTAGGGTCAGACTTCAGGATTGCGGTTTATTTAGTGTAAGGCAACGGCTGTTTCAAGCTTGTCAAAATGCTGCAAAAGTTGTTTTTTTGAAAGAAAGTCCGGGCTTCCTACAAGGAACGCAAGACACTTTTTGTTTTTCAGTGGCAGTGGCACCTTTCTTTTTCGTTGCTTGGCCCCAACCCCCCCCCCCTCCCCCCCCCCCCCCCCCCCTCCCCTCCCCTCCCCTCCCCTCCCCCTTTTCCCCCGTCACAGAGCAGAAAAATCGGCCCACCCCAAGCTTCATTTTGATGATGTCTCTTTCCCAACAGGCCAAGTGGCGGCTCGTTGTTTTGGTGGTTCCCTTTTTCTTGTGGTTCGAATGAACGGTTTCGCTTCGAGACCTTGGCCCGGGGCCAAGCAAACAGCGCCCGGGCAGGCGGTGGACGCTGCCCTGGACTCCGCGCAGGGAGGTTCTCTCAGCACCAGCGACTTCCTGCGCTCCAAGTTTGCCGCGGGGCAGAGACCGCGTGGGTGGTCCAACAAGGGTTTGTGTTGTTGGGTGCTGACCCCCTTTTCAGACTTTGCACGGAAAAAAAACAAAAGGAAAGCCACCAAAACGAAAACCAAAGTTTTGGGGGAAATCTCCCGTTGGACCTTTTGGCATCCCCAGTTTGGTCGATTTTCGGTACAGGCGATCATCTTTTAATTCTGTGTGATTTGGGCAAGTGAGACAGTTTTTGGGACCCTTTTCAGCTTGGTGTACAGTTGAACGAGAGACCGAAAGGAGAACCAAGAATCATTCTTTGGGGGCCCCCACTTGTGACACGTGTCCAGATCAATCCTTACCAGATGGTAGCGACTTCGCGTCAGCACTCGCTTGATAGGCTCATTAGCGACCTTGACGTTCATTTGGAGTGCCCAGATTCCATTGCTACCACTGGGGTGACTAGGGTCGGGCAACATTGGAACCATCATGAACCATCACGTTTCCCCCCGAGCAGGGGCACTCTGATGACCGCCTAGCTGGCAACACTTTTGAGCTGCCGGTGCCTAGGTTTAGGAGTGTGGGAATTGCCCACTTCTGTGATACCACTGAAAGGCCTTCCCAATGCTTGCCCTCATGCAGGCCAACATGGAAACCAACCCCATTTCGGGTTCCATGTAAATTTCAGGGGGTCACTTAGTGGAGGCTTTTTGGTGGAAGGCTCTCCTCCTAAGGTCGGCAGCTTTTGCGGCGCCTTGTCGGCCTTCTCGGGGACGATCGGGGACATCGCGGACATGCAGTTGGGGAGCGCCACGGAGGACAGCGTCCTGGACGAGAAGGAAGGCCACAAATCCCGGAGGCGGCCCCCGGGATGTGGGGGATCTGGGCGGCTGGAAGTTTGGGTGTTGACGTTTTCATTTTAGAAATCCATCACCCCAGGCCAACCAAGTATTATCACGGTGTAGTTCACCCAGAAAAGGAGAGTGACAACCAGGGTGTTCCAGTTTGACGATTGGGCCTGTTGATCCCGCTTGTCTCTTTAGCCCAGAGCATGAAGATTTGGGCTTCAGTTTGTTGATGGCCAGCACAACCGATGGCTGCTGCTTTCAAGATCTTCCACGCAGTCTTCCAAGCAACCCCCACAAGCAACCATATTGGTCAGCTCGCCCAGCCATTGAGAACCACGAGCAGGGCAGGGGAGGGGAGAGCCGTCTTTGGAAGATGATGTGGTGCCAAGGCCAGCGAGGAAAATGCACGTTGCAATGCCTAAGGTACCAAGGCGGCCGGCTGCATGGATGGAATGCATGCTTGGCCTGCCTTGGCAGGTTGACGGACCTCTCCAAGATCCCTGCGGTGTACAACTTTTTGCTGCACTGGGTGCTGACGCTGCTGGTGATGTGGGGCTGTGCGCGCACCTTGGGCATGCAGAAGCCGGCGGGTGGGCCTCGCAGAACCGCTTTATGCTCGGCTCATGCACCACCCCACGCAGAGGCACAACAGACACTTGAACTTTGTGCAAGCCTGGTCATGGATGGGGTGGCAGCCCTTGGAATCCACCACCAGTTGGCCCGATTTCCAGCCGGCAAGTGCGGCTTTTGTCGCATGTGTGCACGCAGGCAGGTGAAAACAAATAACATAGGATTGATTATGGGCGGGCACTTGATTCATGCATCTGCTGCCGAACCAGGCAATCTGCTGAAGGGTAACGATTGTGCTTTGCGATCAAGCTGATCTCAGACGTTGCATGCTAGCTTTTGACCGCTCCGAAGCGAGACCGAAATAATGGGGGGCAACGCGGCCATCATGCACACCCACAGGCACGCACAAACACGCGCACGCGCACGCGCGTGCACGCATGCACGCGCGCACACACGCATGCATTCACGAATCATGGACACAACTATAACTTGATGCTTTTCTTGCTGTTGACAAGATGCACAAGACTATATGGGCGTGCCTGTCTGCAGCAAGCTCACTTGGCCCACTTTCCCCACCTCCTATGCCCATGTCTTCACTCATGCGCCGACTCAGCCCTTCCTTGATCCGAGCGCGTGCCATGCTTGGGTGCAGTTTTCCACACTTCCCTGGCACCCCCACACCAGAAATTTTCTGTTCCAGTAAACGAGGTCAGGAAACCCTTCAGGTTCCACGGAAAAGTGGGCAAGCTTCGAGCCCTGAGGTTTTGAGTCCTGGCCCCATGATTTGCCGACGCCGCTGCCTCTGGCACCATCCGTGGCTATGCCTTTGACCGCGTCGCCATTGCCAGCGCGGCCATTGGTGCGATCTCATGCCGTTGTGCGGTGGGGCGTGCTGGAGCCAGATAACGAGGTGTAAACAGCGCGAAGGGGCTGCAGCACCTCTTGCCACATGTGTTGCCTCCTTTTGCCAAGTGTCCTCATCTAGCATTGTGCTGTTTAGATGTTTAGTCTGGCTTGCTTGTTTGCTTGCTTGCTTGCTTGCTTGCTTGCTTGCGTGCCTGCTTGCGTGCTTGCTTGCTTTCCCTTGCGCAGAGCAACACATTGCAATTTTCGAAGGTTGTGTGAATTGTTTGTGATGCAAAGCAGGAAGGCCAAACTCGAGTAGAATTTATTTCTACCATCGTTCAGCTGTTTTGCTGCCAAATGTCTGGCTAGTCGCGCACGATGTGTTTTCGCCGGCAGCTGGCCGCGTATGTTGTGCTCCAGGTGTAGGCGGATGCAACAAGTTGCCACAGTCACCATTGCTTCCACCATTCAGGACACTCCCAGTCAGGCCGCAGAGAAAAAGAAAGAAATGGATTCCTGTAGCAGCGCAGAGAGAGAGAGAGAGAGAGAGAGGTCTGATGAATTCAGATGATCCCCTTTGCGCAATGATTTTTGGGGTTTTCAGAATCCCGCAAGCAGGCAGACCAACCCGTAGCCAGCTTCCCACCAGCCCCCTGCTGCTCCCAGCCGTCAAGCAATGGCCAATCGCTGCCTGCGGCGAGGCTGGTGCGTCATGGGGCCACCCCAAAGAATGTTATACCAAGAGGAACTCCTGTACAAATTGTACTGCTCCTGAGATTCCATATGTTTGCTCACAGGTGTCTTTTTTGCGGTTGCTTAGTCACTGGAGATGGTGTTTTGGTCTCACCCGATTTTGGCAGCTGGCACTGAAGCTATTTTGTCATGCGGCTAATGCACCGCCCTGCGACTCGTGCGATGCTTCTTAAGCTCACACGCAGGTAGACATGCCTTGGCGAGCACGAGACGCGCGCCTAAGTGCACCCGTGCAGGACTGCACTGCTCGAATGCCTGCCAAATGATGAGCACGTGCGCTCGAGTGCACCCGCGCGGCATTCCTCACGTCCCTGCAAATGATCCGCGCACATGCTCAAGTGCACCCGCGCAGCACTGCTCACGTGCGTCCTGCTGGTTTTGGTCACGCACACTCTTTGCATGGTCTGCTCAAAATGTGGCATGTCATTGCCACCGACTTTTTGCTTTGGTTGGATAGCTCTTTGTCACACTAGGAAAAATGCTGTGAACCTTGAATAAACATGTTTCCGTCCAGACCCTTAAAAAAGTGTGTTTCACACTGGCAAAGGGCATCTTGTTTTGTTCGTGAAGTGACTCACGCTTGTCATGGCCCGTTGGGCTGTGAGTATTGAGCGACTGGCGAGGCGAGATCTGCGATGGAAGGCCTGGCTGGGGGTATGGCTGACATGGCCACAGGCAACTGCTCGGGGCAAATTTGACCAGGGAGCATCGCTGCCTGAATTGGCCTTTTGTGCGCAGACTTATTGTTTGCTAATGGGCGTGCCTGCAACAGTGCTCTCCCCAAATTTGAGCCTTCGAGTCGTGTGCCGTTGCATTACCTTGGCTCAAGTTTCCACAAAAGATGGAACCGGACAGTCTTTTGTAGGTGTCCTTTCCAGTTGCATAGTGGGGATAGTGCAGCTTTCTCCCATGAAATTCTGGCGCCCTTTGCGGCATGGAGTAAGGGAAAACCGAAAACCGGCACTCTGGAGGTTCTCGAGTCAGTAAAGCAGAGCGAGAAACAAAGAGCCATTGAGGAATGGCTGGCGCAGGGGCAATGAACAAAGCGGAGATGCCTTTCGACCTCAGACCAATCATTGGGAATCCAATATGTGGGACACGCAGAAGCGTTTTTGCAAGCATAGACCTCTGCCGGAGGGAAACTCTTTCCACCAGCTAAGGATTGATGAAGAACCACTTGCTTGTTCAGAATGCTTGATAAAAGTAGAAGGTGACAGCATCTCTGCAAAGCTGAATGCTGGCACCACATGCTGGGGGCAACTGCGCACAACTGGTCGTCTTGTGTCATTTCCTTGCCTACGCTCTGATCACTTCGTGTCGCTCTTGCTTGCGTGAGGGAGGGCCAACGGACTTTATGTACAAAGCAAAGGATGAGCTCGATTTCGAACTTAGGTTTCAGAGTCATGTGGCCATTCTCCTGTCCAAAGTTGGCTGGCAACGGTGGGACCCTGTGTCACCTGTCTAAAGTGGTTGGTGGATGGTCCTCACTGGTTCTGGTTGGATGACATGCCCAACCCGCTGCCGTATTGTTTGGCTAGGGGGCGAGAAGGACGAGCGCGACGAGCGGGCAGGCGTGGGGGCAGTAAGAAATGGGGTGTTTGCATCCCCGGGACACGAGCGTGGTGTAGAGGTTGTGCTAATTGTTTTGCTTAACGCATGAGCACAGCAAGCTTTTGCTTGGCTTATGGCCAGCCTTTTGCGCAGGTGCCCGCCAGAACTCAGCTTCTCGGCGGGAGGTCACCGGAAAGGGTGTTGAACAGTTTCAAAACGGTTTGTGGCCAGGACTTGGGATGTCAGGGTTCTCTACATGTCTCCTTGTGGTGGTTGTAAACATCACCTTCTGGGCCTTCTTGGTTTGGTGGGGCGATGTTCAACGCGGGGCTGGTTTTGCCGGGTTGAGGCTGGCTTTGCGTGCGTTGCTGGGATTGTCATTGCGCCGTGCAGAGTTGCTCTTCCTGCATCAATATCGGGGATGTTGGTGTGAGCATGTGGGCAATTTTGTCGGCTTTTGCCTGGGCTTCCCTTGGGCATCACTGGCGCAATTGCTACAAGCAAACGTGTTTGTAATGCTCTGCCCACTTGGTAAGTCGCAGTCGCACCAGCCTTAGATAATCTGGTATGCAACAAAGGAACGGCGATACAGTTGGCCAAGCAGGATACTTGAGTTCGCACGGGTTCCAGCAAGGATGGCGAAATCACTGGGGGCTAGTGCCATTGCACCTGTCCAATCCATCTCTGCAAAGAGCCATCCGGGCCTCAGGAATGGCTTCATACAGGCGGGGTGGGGCAATGCGGGATGGAGAGAAAAGCGTTTGTGTTGTTTGTTGGATGGATGGTTTTGTATTGGTTTTTGTGTTGTTGCTTTGCTTTGTTTTGGTTGTTTGGTTTGGTTTTGACTTTGTTTGCTTGATTGCTTGCTTGTTTGTTGTTGTTTTGTTTGCGTTCCCGCCTGCTTGCACCTGCCTGTACCTGCTGTCTGCGTGATGATGGGGCCTCAATTTTGGAAGTTCTTTTTTGGTACACAGCCCCCGTTCACCAAAACAGACCTGTAAAACACAATCTGGCAGGCTGGCCCACAGTTTTTCGTGGCAACATGGGGGGACGAATTCTGTTTCTTCGGTTCCTTCTAGCCCTGATGAGTGTTTCGGGGGAGGGAAGGTACATCACTGACTTGCTGAACAATTGCAGGCTCTGGCACCTGGGGGTGGTTGAGCCAATAGGCTTTGGAAGGAACCTGAAGCTGGATGATGTTTCAAACCCAACCTACGAGATGTTGAGATGTTGCCCTTCGTTTCAGGGGGTGGGGATCCTCAAGCTACCCAGCATAATGGCCCAAAAATGAGCGCACAAAGGACGCTTCAAACAGGCAATAAATCAAGGATGAGTGCTCTGCACCCGATGAGATCAGGCGACCTGGTGCTGCTGAAGTGCCATTTGCGCGACAATGACGTATTCGCCGAAGCGGGCACGAACCCGCACGACACCGGCTCCTCGCCAGCGACAAACCTCCATGGGAGCTCGTCCTTAATCGTCGTCGTGCCTTGCAAAAAGATAGTCAAGGACCTCCGGGGCTATGGGGAGAGATAGCCTTCCTAGTAAATCTGAGCAAGGTGCAATGAGGTGCATCATCTGAGATGGGGTTGATCAAGGGAAGAGGTTGCGCCTTGCACTCACGGTTGCGAACTGCCAGCAGCACGAAACTGCGTCGGCCTTTTGAAGCCGGAACAAACCAGCTTGCTTGATCACCCCTTCGCACCTTTGCCAGGTTGCCGAGACCGCAAGGTTCCAAAGTTTCGGAGGGCGTACCCTATTGTGAGGGTTCCTCAAAACGACGCCTATTTGGATCCTTTTGCAAGCTCAACCGGGAGCTGATGTCGCAGGGGTCCCCGTTCTCAAACTCTCATGTCGTGGAAGAGAATTTCGGCGCATCCCGATGGGGCCATCTGAGGTTACCTGCGGGGGTCTGGCATGCACGCCACCCTTGAGGCGCACGCGATCATATGGCCAGGCCCATTTAGGCCATGACATTCATGTTGCCGTTGCAGCCATGGTAATTATCCCGAGAAAACATGCGGCAAGAGCGTGTGTAGCTACTCAGCCTTTTTTCTTTCCCTGGTACGTACCGCTTTTGTATGGATGGACTCGACTTTGAAGCCCTTGGGCCCTCGTAAGCTGAGCGCGAAAACAAGCCCTAGGCGGTTAGGCTCAATGCTCCCTCGAACCGAGTCACGTCTCAAAGCAAAACCGGATTTTCCATGTGACGTGAGCGGCGGCTTTGTGGCACGGATGGGTAATCTGGCTCTTTCTGGCGCAGCTTCAGCCTCGGCTCCGTTTGCCTCTTTTTGCACTTTGGAGTTGGTTTGCTGCTTTTTCTCGTCCTTTTTCTGGGCCTTTCTCACCCTGGAAGCTTTGGGGCGGCCCGGTCTCCAGAAAACTCAGTTTTCCAAGTTGGCCGTTTGTTTTCTTCCAACCCGAACGGGGGCCATCAACTGCGACATTTTGGGTTGGGGTTCCAGGCCCGGGCCTCAGGTGGAGGCCATCGACGACATTCAGAGTGGCAAGGTGGACGTGCGGGACTTCATCTTCCAAGTGGTGGATCAGCTCAGCAACTTGTCTGGGGGGGGGCGGTGGCTTGAGTGCTTGGGACGTTGACTTGAGCTGTGCCTGCGGCTTTTTGGACCAATAGCGGTGAATAGCGGTTTGTTGGCTCAGGATTGGTTTCCGGGGGTCATCCATTAAGCCCGCATTGCTCATTTCGTCCTCTCAACGCCAGGGATGGATGGGTTCAGAACATGTCTCACCAGGTTGCTGTTCCGTCATACTTTTGATAGGGGGTCGCTGAAAACATCTTACAGCGCGAGCTGCGTTGAGTGCAACCTTGGAAAGGGAGATGCCCCTTGTTGGATGCCCAATATGAGACATCTTTGCAAGGCTTCAGCAGGGGGACGTAGGAACACGACGGAGGCACAAGCGCGCCCTTCGCGCATTGGTTGGATGACCCCTGGTCAAGGCCGCAAGCGCGAAGTTGGGAGTTCGTCTTCCCATTTGCGCTGGCCCGCAATTCTTCAGGACCCCTCTGCCCTGATTCACCGATAGAAAGCCTCCTGTTCTTATCCTTCCACTTTCTGGAAACCAGGCGGCAGGAAGTCGGGGTCGACGTTGGCAAGACTTAAGGCTACAACGCCCAGAAAGATTTGCAGAAGCAGAAGAAGCAGCTCCTGCAGCAGGGCCACGACCCCAACTCCGCGCGCCGGGAAGCCCGGGGAAGCCCGGCCTGGCGCCATTGGCAAAGTCCCTGGTCCGCCGCAAAACACAACCCTAAAATCCCCTCTTTTGGACCCAAACATCCATCATCCCAACCGCCTACTACTCTAAAACCCACCGTCACATGCTTTGGGCCCAAAATCCCTCCATCCCCTCGCTTGGAACCCTCACGTGAATTTGCCGGCGAGCCACGTCACACGAGAGAGACGGTTTCAGGAGGTTGCGCTATTTGGCGTTGCTCCAAGTAGGAATTGGATTGCCTCAAAACGTTCCCCCAAAATGGCAACCGTTTCCCCTTGGTCGCCTGCAAAGCCACCCAAAAGGGGATCCACCTTTTTGAGACCTCCATTCGTTGACACCGGGACGGGAAGTTTGCTGCGAGCGCGGGGAGGCTTCAGTGATGGGCCGTCGGGAATTCCCATTTAAAATGATCCCTTCCCAGCCACAGAACCTAACATAGCCCAGCTCCTTCCATGCATTGCTGCAGGTCTTTGAAGCTGTTTCCATCCTGCATTCGGTGCTGGCACTGGAAAGCAGTATGCATCCGATCGCCGTGTGGGGGTTCAAGTCGCGCGCCGGACAAAGCCCCGTTGCTCTTGTGGAGTCGTCTTGCTGGTGAGCCATATGCCCATCATCCATCGGCTGCTGGACCATGTCAAGGATGACGAGGACCTTGACAAGGCCGACGGGGGAACACTTGGTGCATCTTTCCTCCACTCCCTTGGGTATAGGAGCTCATGTTTTGCCCTTAAGTGCAGGAGTCTTTCTGGGATCATTTCGTGAACTGGTCCGACATGTGGGCACAAGGGCTCTTTGGCATGGACTTGCCCATGTTGGACGGGATTTGCTCTCCACATTCTCATGATTCTGCTTCTTCTGGATTCTAGAGAAGGCAGGCTTCAACCTTTTCGCAAAAGGCGTTTGGGTTAGGAAGTTTGGCCGACCAAAGAGCCGAGGTGCGGGAGGAGGTGATGAATTGCTGCGCTACCATGGGGGTGGTGGCTGCCCTGCTGCTCACCATGGAGAAAACCTCTGTGAATGTCGACAAGCTCGACTTGGAACACGATTGGTTGGACTGCAGCGTCGACGGGTTTCCCTGCCAGAACGTCCACATCGCCTTGAGCTGGCTCTCTCTGGCGTGCTGCGCGCACGCGGTGCTATGCACGACCTGTGTGTATGTGTGGCTGTGCATGATCCCAAAGCAGGCCACGCGAGATTTCTTCTTCACCTTCCCCCTCTTCATGCACACACCCTCCATGACCATGATGGGGGGCACGTTCTTTTGGGCAGCAGACTTCTTCTTCCTGATGGTGGTCCGCAACGGAACAGGCGCGCTGCTTTGGCTGGGCCTCCCGGCGCTCGCCTTGGGTGGGCACATTCTGTACGTGTTCCTTCGCATGCGTTACTTCTGTTGGAACTGGCCAGACTGTGGCTACCGGCAAATAGCCCCGGATGCCCACCACCGTCCAGGAAACGCCAACGGCGCAGCTAAAATAATGCAATAAAATGCATGCAACGAGGAGTCCTGGACAAAGCTCCAGACAGACGGGCCAGCTCCCTTGCAGCTGAAGCGAAAGGTGCTATGCAGCTTTCAG
>CAUJNA010000223.1:94649-119649 GCA_963377175.1 Effrenium voratum | reverse complement strand
CAGCGAAACCCACCCGAACGCCAAAGCGGGCGGCGAGGACCCAGCGCTTTGTGCGGGTCCGCGCGAAGGCGCACGCCCCACTACAGACCGCAGCGCGGCTCGTAGAGCTGCAGGAGCCGGGTGGGCGGTTGGGCGGTTGGGCTCCCATGCCCAACCCCAAAATCCCGGCCCTTTGGGTGGGGTTTGGTTTGTGGGAGGTTTTTGGTTGGTTAGTTGAAAGGCGTTGGTTGAGTTCTGTTTCTATTTTCTTTACTATAGGCGTGTAAAGGGGTGGGCGGGATTTGGGGGTTGGGCATGGGGGAGGGATTGGGGTTTGTGTGATTTGGGGCGAGGGAGGTGGGGGCTGACAAGCTTGGAGGAGGGCTGTGGAAAAGGTGCGGGTTTGGTTGGTCAGGGGTTGGATCCTTACACTGCCCTGCAAACAGCAGCAAAACTGCGGGAGGACACGCCATCATTTCTTTGTGGAGGTCAACGGTGCAGAATTAAGCGTTTCGAAACTGCTTCTTTGTCTGGGGCTTTCCCAGGCTAGCCCCAAAGCAATTGGGCACCCCAGCCTCAACGAGCATCCTGCCAATTCTGAGCTGAAAGTACGCATCGCGTGACTGAATCAGATTGTTCTATCATCCCCGTCACAGCGACTTTTGCCCACGAGCTTGCTTGGTGACCGTCCTTTTGTCGGGTTGGTGGTTTCGGTTTCAGGTCGGTCAAGATCATGGGAGCCTGGAAGCTCACGTGTTTAGGAGTGGACATGTTCGGGGGCTGTTTGTGCATCATGCGCAGGTGGCATCCGCTTCCTTTCGCCGCGGAGCTGTTGGCTTAGAGTTGCCGCCCCCGAGCCATGGGCAAGAAGCGGCCACATGAGGAGGGAGGCGGGGTTTTCGTGAGCATGGGAAGCCGCGTGTGATCGAAGGAGAAGCAGGTACGGGATAAGCCGGGTGTGGGTGGGTCGGTTGCTTGGTTGGTCGTTCTGTCGCTGGGGTGTGTGGTTTGTCGATGGGTTTGTTGGGCGCGAGCTAAGCCGAATCAGCATTCACCCGTGATCCCGTGGAACGCTGAGTATTCTTCACTTGGAGTTGTGAATGTATCCAGGTCATGGCTTGTCTTCCACCTGCACCGGTTCTCACGCCATCCTTGCTTTCCTGTTCATTGGGGTGGTCTCAATTCGGATGCGGGGTCACAACAGTCAGTCTGCACCAGAGATCAGAAGTCTTCCGCTCGCAGCAGTCACGGACACGGGTACGCTTTGCCTGTGTCTACCAAAAGCCGCAATTCGCCATTGGGAACAAATGTTCCGCTGCTTGATTTGACCCTTTTTGGTGTGTCAACAATGCGCACAGCGCGCCCGGCCGCGCGCTCCAGGCGGCGAGAACGTTGCGCCCAAAGCTGGCGGCGGCGGCGGCGGCGGTGTGGCCGCCCCGCCGCGGCGGGGCGGCGGCGGTGGTGGCTTGGAGCCTTGGAAAAACGCGTGGTGGGGCCATGGGCTTGTCACATAATGGGAAGCCGAAAGAGGGGTCCCTTAAACTCACACCCAAATGCCGCCCCCCCCCCCCCGAGTAAGACAGTGAGAGGGTTTTGGTGTTTGCTTCAGCTCCGCTGCTTTGGCCCACCAGCTCTGAAGTCTTGTTGAGGTTGCGCGAGGGTTTTTGCCGCACGGTGGCTCAGAAGACCATGTTGGCGGTAAACACAAAGTTCGGACTTGTTTTGTCCAATCCACTCAGCAAGCACGAGTGATTGCGCAATCGGAACGGGGGGTTTTGCATGTTTTTGGTCGGCCAAGGTGTAACGGGGAACTGGGCCTCCCTTTGAACGAAACGACTTTTTATGGGACTGGAGTTTCATGGTGCGTCAGTTTTCTCAAAGTCAGTGTCCCAACTTTGCCAATCTCAACCCAGGAGATTGATGAGGTTCCGCGTCCCAGGAAGCCGCTCGGACAGTGGGCGCTGCGTTTGGGAGTGGAAGGGTCGGGTGCCCAATGACCCACTCACCGGAAGTCTCCCAAAGGAAGCCCAGGCAATGGGTATGAAACGAATCCAGGCCCGCTGTTCGCACAAGCCGGCAAAGCAAAAGAGGCCCAAGTCCCCAACCCAGGCAAGGAGGGGAATTGTCAGTTCGCACTGCCCTCCCGTTGTTTGGACCTGGAAAAGTGTGAGTTTTGCTGGCATCCAGTGATGGACATTGCGACACTCGTGATCTTTTTGGAGGTGACTTTCATGGGCGCAGTCCGATGAATTTGCAGGCTGCTTCGGGGGGTGAGTCGCGTGGACAATGCGCCTGCTTTTTCGCCTCTTGCCGCGATTCCGAGTGCACGAGTTTTGTATGGGAACGGCTGAGGACGAAGCCTCAGAATCTGCAAAAGCTCTCCTACGAAGACCTGCAACAGAGAAAACATGACTTGCCGCTTGGCCACATCCCAACCTGTGCCACAGCCATCGCATGGCCCGGCTGAGTCATCAAGCCTACCCTGGGCATGAAGGATGTTTCCCCATGAAGGATGTCATGTCAGATTAGGGGGTGGTGGGCTGCCGGGCTGACCTTTTGGCAAGGTGAAGGAAATGCAGGGCAAGTCTTGGGGAATCATGATGCCGTCACCCACTCTGGTTGATGACTCCTTCATCTTGGGAGAACATCCCCTTACAAATTTGCTAGGTCGAATACTCCGCGGTTGACATTCTCAATGCTTCAGTTGCTGTTTACCTCAGGCGCCCGGCCCAACATGCAACAAGTGAGCAGTGCCCAAAAATCCCATGGGCCATTTTCGTAGGTACTGCCTGGGCTGGCAAAGGTCATCGGCCTAGACAAATCTAGGAATGTTACTGCTGGCGTTTTGGGTGACCAAGGGAATGCACTCACGCAGGTCCCAGCCGAAAGGCCTCAAATGGGGGTACGAAGTCGACCAGGTTGGGCTAAGAATCCCCATGTTGCCATGTTTCGCAGGGGATGTGCCAAAGCTCCCATGGCTCAGGAAAATGGAAGAGAACTACCATAGCAACGTCATGGGAGTCTCGGCGAGGGTGCGGGAGCTGGCTTGGGGGTGTTCAGGCGTCGCGGGGAGCAAATGTCCGCTGCTAAATGCGCGTTCTTCTGCTAGTTGGGAGCACGGGGGGAAGGGCCGCCGCTTGGTAGAGTCACACGGGGCGAAAGATGGCTTTGTGTCAGCAACGTGTTGCAAGATCCTACGTGTTGCAGACAAGTTGCAGATTGTTCAAGTAGCTTCCGCTCCGAGCGTGCCTGCGCCAAGCCCCAGCCTCACATTGGCCGTCAAAGTCCCAAGAAAAACACCACGGAGTCGAAGCAATGGCCCAACCCTTGCGGCTGTTCTGTGTGCGTTCTGAGTCGCCTGAGGTATCAAAAAGCGGGGGCCGTACAGCGCCAGCGATGTGCGCGCCAGCTACACCCAGGCGAGCGAGCCGGGATCAAAGGGCGACCTCTGCCCATTACTCAGTGGTCCAACACTGATCTTTTGACCTTTTGGCTTTCCCATTTTGGTCCGTGGTTAGTCAAGTTCCCAAAAGGTGAAGCTTTTTGTCCAGTTTAAAGCCCCCCGACCCAGAAAGGGTATCAACGCGCAATCTCCGCGAGGGTGTTGGAATACCACTTTCGTTTTAGGTTTGGTTAAATCCTCAAGGATGTTAGTTTAGTGGTTCTTCAAACTGGGGATACGCTTTCAGGTTGCTCCATGGCAACGTGGGTGGGATGCGGGGCACACGCCAGCTGGCAAAGTACCCCTCCAAACGGCAACGGTTTCCTTGTGATTTCCCTTTCAAACTTGGGTGCGCAATTTTGTGAAGGAGAGAACACAGAAGACGCATAGAAGGGGGGGACAACAATCTCCATACCGTGGTCAAAAGAGCCCTTTACTTGGGGTTGACAGGGGTCACCCTTAATAACAATTCCATTCTAATTACAATGATGGGAATGCACATGTGGGTAAATGGGAGATTTTTTGTTTTTTTTTTTTAAACGACCGGCCCAAACAAAAGGGTGGTTCTGAAGGGCAACCAAAAGCAGAGCCACTTTTTTTTGGGGGGGGCGTGTGCCTCAAATCAAGAGAGGCACTCATATTTAACCTGCCTCTCTGATTGCGAGTCCGAAAATATCAAATATGGTTCCAGATGCTTTCGTGAACTCAGGTGCTTCGCTTTCAGTACCTCCAGAAGGAGGTGGATTTGGAGATCGAGCGCCGGGAAGCGCGGAAGGAGAGCCAAGCCGAGGCAAAGGCCCGGAAGAGCCTTGGAGGGAGGGATCCATTTGGGTCCGGAAGCTAAACCCTAAGGGGGTGTCCTTTTTTTGTTGCGTCCTTTTTTCTTTTTTTTTTTGGGGGGGGGGAGGTTCTCAGTTGTTCAAAACCTGCGGGATTTCCGGTGTGGATTTTTGTTTGGGCTGAAAGCGAATCAACCGGATCTGACCTTTTGTTTTTCCCATCTTGATTTAGTTATGGTGGCAAAGGCTCACCTTTTAAAATTCTATTTCTGGGTCTTTTCGGCAACTGAGATTTGGGGACTGAGATTTGGGGAATGAGATCCCCGGAAGTCAACCCCCTGGTTGAGCAATAAGCAACTGTCCCCTTTTAGGGGACAGGTTTAGGGGACAGGGAGAAGAGCATCACTTTTAGAGTACCCACCCTCGCAAAGATACAAACTCATTTTATGTTCAATTCACTTTGCCCAGGATGCTTTTGGGGCGGGGCCATGTTGATCCCAGATTTGCTCCTCGTGGTGCCCTTCGTTCCAAGGAAGCAGGAGAAGGAGGATTCCCAGCGGGCGGCCAAGGCGGCGATGGCGGCCGCGCAGGCAGGGCCATGCGCGGGCCAAGCACGGGCTGACAGAAAACAAATCACCTGGATGGGGGTGGCCATTGAGCGGACACTCAACAGTTTGGGGGAAGCCATGACTTGTCGTTCACCGTGATTAATTCCGGGGCGGGTGCAGTCGTGGGACACCATGTGTTTGAAGGCCAGGCCATGGGTGGTTCTCAAAATGGACCCGGACCCAAAAGCACGGTGTGCTTGCTTTCACTTTGCTTTTGAACTCTAACCACAGGCAGTTCTTCCAAATGCAATACTGGGTGGGTGGGTGGGTGGGTGGGTGGGTGGGTGGGTGGGTGGGTGGGTGGGTGGGTGGGTGGGTGGGTGGGTGGGTGGGTGGGTGGGTGGGTGGGTGGGTGGGTGGGTGGGTGGGTGGGTGGGTGGGTGGGTGGGTGGGTGGGTGGGTGGGTGGGTGGGTGGGTGGGTGGGTGGGTGGGTGGGTGGGTGGGTGGGTGGGTGGGTGGGTGGGTGGGTGGGTGGGTGGGTGGGTGGGTGGGTGCGTCTCTCTCTGTGTGTGTGTGTGGAGTTTGGCCAAGAAGGGTGGAGTTTTGGGGGTTCTCATCCTAAAATGTGATTTGCCGCCTGAACTCCTGTTTAACAGGATCGACGAAAGCCCTTGCATATGCTCTTTGAACAGCTTTTGTAATGATTTAGTTTGAGAGCAGCCAAATCATGTATTTCCCCTAAGAGCTTCTTGCCTACAATATGCTTGGTTGGAGCCGTGGCTCATGGCCCCTTCAATTTGTGATGGGCAAGCTTGCACCTTTCCCAAGCAGTTTTACTGGTGCGGCCGGGGCATGTCTGACAATTGCACCATTGTTGTTTCAAGGTTTGGGTGCACTTTGGGCACCTCTTCGCCTAGAAGGAACAAGCAATGCCGTGAGCGGCGGGTCACAAATGGCATACCCGAGCTCTTGCCAACCTCTGCCATATTCCACTGAGGATCCGCATGGAATCTACCATCACTCTAAGCTTTGGTTTTGTTTTTCTCAAATTCCATATACTTTTATAGGCAAGTTGCAATATTCTCATGGACAAAGACCGGCACAATACCTTTGAGGATGGATTTCAACTCATCAAATAGCGGGCACTTCGGAACGGAACATGTGGGCGAAGGCTGAGACAAATCGAGCCAGGAGGACTACTTCGGTGGCCCTGGCGTGTCTTTGCCCCCGGGCGTGCCCTCCGGTGGGGACGCCACCTGGCCAGAGCAAGGGGAAGGAGGGCTGGGAGGATTGCTGGGGCGGGTGACCCATGCGCAGTGTATCCCTCAGAGGGATGCCCCTTGCGATTCCACTGAGACCGCAAAACATCAACCAGCCAAGGAGCACCTCGGAAAGGTGAGGCCGATGACATGCTTTTCCTCGGCAAGTGTTGAAAATTAAGGAGCCTTTTGAGGTCGGAGGTGCGGTGTGCAAGATTGCCCCGTGCGTTTGGAGCCACCCCGCTGCTCAGGCTGTTGCTCAGGTTCCATTTTGTGCATCGTTGACTGGACACATTTTCCGGCTGTTTCGGTTCCCGACAGAACTGCTTGCCATGTATTTGGCGCCTGGTTGGAGCGCACCCCCTTGACATTGCCTTGGTCAGTGCATACCTGTGAGAGGCATGCTGCATGTTTTGCAAATGTTCCGTCTCTTCGCATTGTGCCACACACATCAAACGGTACCATGCTAATCAATATGCTTCTAACGGGCCTGGCCAACGCGATGCCGCTTCCAATGTTTCCCGGAATGGGCCAATCATCTCAATACTCCATTTGCTGCCAATGCGTGCCAATTGGTCGCAAGGTTCCCTGGGCTCTCTTTTTTGCCAGTTTGTACATCATTCAAATATGAGTCGCTGATGCATGGCAACCCCTTCCAACAGCAGTTTTGCCGTCCTTTGACAGTTGCCCCTGGCATCTCCCTTGGGTTTGCCGAGTTTTTCCACCCCTTTTCCAGCCCTGAGCAACTGTTGCCCCGAAAAAAGACAACCACAACGCTCATACAACCCCTCATTGTTTTTGGGGGGGGCCCCCGGCTCCGCAGGGGTGGGGCAGGGGGGCCTTCGAAACTCTCAGGTGGCCTCAGGCTTCACCTCCTGGAATGACATGAGCAAGTACGACCGGCGCACCGGGGGGCGGGGGCTTGGGTTGCGGTGAAGGGTCAAGAAGTAGAACTGAGCTGGCTGGAGGTAAGCCAATCGCAATGCCCATGATTGCTTCATGAAGTTGCTCCCGGAGACTTGAGAAGCAAGTACGATTGAAGCAGTGGCCAAGGCTCACCGTTTGGCAGAGACCGCCATCCTGAGACAACTTTGCCATGTGAGGCGTTGGGACGGCTCCCTGGTAACCTGTGGCCTTTCCAAATTGCTGGCATGGTCAAAAATCCCGAATGTATGGCGCCTGCAAAGGACAGAGTAAAGAGTTTTCGGGGGCTGGTCAGGTTAGATTTCGTGCTTGCCGTGGCGAGTTGGAAAAGCTCTGGGCAGTATTGCCTTCCTTCGCGGTGCCTGGGCGCGCCGTTCCGCGCGTGTAGAACACAGGGAAGGTAAGCTATAGACTCTACATAGACATCTCTGGAAGTGAAGCGGGCCCAAACTCTGAGGTCCCGACCACTTTCGAGGAACACTTTTGAGTAACGATGGGTGCATGGTAATCTGGGAATGTCTTCACGTGGTTTGAGCGCTAGGCCCTACCTGCAGGGAGGCGAGAGCCGTGCGGCCGCGTCTAGCTCGCGGCCCCCGCGTGCCCGGCACTCGCCGGAGCGGTCGGAGAGGCGGGGCTGCGTGTGGCGTGTGGAAGTTGTGGGTTTTGGGGCGAAACGTTGCACAAGTTCCCTCTACAAACCGTACCTGCCACTACACGATTTGTAGGGCCTGTAGGTCTCGTCCTTTTGTCGGGCTCTTGTATGAGATGGGGGAAATGAAGATGAGCCGGTATGAATGAATGCTTCATTTTCATAGTCTCCCGGGCCCTGCGATTTGGAAAACGCTGGGGGCCTGGCAACACTCTGCAAGATGCTGGGAAGACGATTGGAGCTCACTGGAAATGAAGTGAATGCAATTTTACGGACCATGGCATCATTGGGAGACGAGCGGTTGCCTTTGGCCGGGTTTCTGTCGGTTTTAGTTTCGAATCATCTCACCTGTTGGTATGTCTGATGCTTTTTGACGGTCGTTGGGATGGGCTTTCCTTCCAGTTGTCATGCCATGTTGGGGAAGAAGGGGCACCTTCCAAGGCCACGTCGGCAAACCTAGGCAACGAGTAGTGAGGGCGTTTTTTTTGTCGTTGGATTCTTTTTCACAATTGCCTACTCAGAGCAATGGCGAAATTAAAGCAGGTGAGGAGGTGCCTGTTCGGTCCGCTTCGTTTCAGGAACGTCGAATGAGAGTACATGGGATGATACAGGTGAAGCATTGCAAGATGCAAGTGGTAACGTGGGTCTGGGTGTTTCACTTGCAACCTCTCAGCTGGCTTGGCTGCCTGGGTTTTCGGCTCAGGACTGACGACAGAGGCAGGCATCGAAGCGTGTTGGTTCAGCGGCGCGGGACGTGGGTTGCGCTTTCTTGGAATCGGTCTGCTCCCTTTGAGGCAGCTCAGGCGACATCTTGGGCAAAGCCTTTGGCAAACATATTGGTGCCCAATCGCCTGAAAACAACCCGCTGGCCGGAGTGAGGCGTCATGTTGCGGCATGCGTGCTCACATCACCCTAGCATTTGCATGACCACTCCGATCCCATGAGCCCCCTTTGCTTGGCGATTTGTCCCCAGGCGCCCCCGAATCAACCTGTCTTGCAGTTGTACCCCTGGCATGGAACTCGCCGCGCCATGTCATGTTGGAGGGTAGCCAGCCCACTTCGGCCAGGCCTGGATTTCTTCCAGCAGGTTGCCATGGCGAATGCCATGAAGACCAATAGCATGCAAGGACGGAGGGTGTCTCACGAAATGGGGAGGGCGGCTTAGAGGGGGCAAGTCATGCTCCGCTTGTTGGTGGTGTATTGGGAGCCCCTCGATTTGGTTGGGGTTCGCATTTTGGATGCGATGCCAAGAAGCCTTCCGATTTTTGGCAGCCACATGTGTCAAGAATCTGGGGTTGCCACACAAAATGATGGTTTTGGCCACTTCCCCCCCCCCCCCAAACCAACGGCAGGCGCCGGCGCGGCCGGCGCGGCCAGCTTGGGGAGCGAGAGCTCCATGATGGCCGCGGCCCCTCGGCCCAAAAGGGTTGCGTGGCTGGAGCTCATGTCCACTTTGCCTTGCATGCCGTCACATGAAGCAAAGGGGACTGTGTGACCGGGTTTGTGTGAACAAACAAGAGCTCAGGTGTCAGTGAGAGGAGGGGGCTTCTTTTCCTAGTTATGTGTGAGAGACCTTGGGCAAGTAAATGAACGAAGAGATGTCCACAACATGTCTGACTTTTACCATGTCCTGTTTTTCTCAATCCTTGATTTTTGACTTCATGGGCTCCGAGCTCGCCAATCCGCTCCACCGCAACGCTCAAAAGGCCAAAGATCTCCAGAACCTAGGCAACTTCACAGGCCAAGCACATGTGTACGCTTGAAAATCCATTCACAAAATCCCCTTTGAAACCAACCCTGATCTAAGCTGGCCTTCTTGGCTTCTCCACCATTGTTTCCATCTCTGGGTGTCTTTTTCAGGGGACCCCCCCAACAAAAAGAAAGACAAAAGAAAAGACAAACAAATTGGTTTGGCTTTACACCTGTAGAAAAGAGTACCCTCAACAAAATACATACCCATTTGCTTCCACTTGGTTTCCCCCTAAGCCCCTCCAAAGCTCTAAAGCTTCCATGAAGGATTGATGTTCTTTTCTGAGGGTTTTGAAGGAGGCCGAGGCTGTACCCTCTTGCGCAACTGGGACTGAGCCTTGGGATTTGAAACCCATGGAGAATCAGGGGCTTCGACCGCATGTCATTTTAACTTTGGGTCTGATATGAGAAACACGGTAAGGCAAACACTGTCCCAGCCCAGCGGTGAGGCAGGCGGCGGCAAGGACAATCCCATGCTCGCCTGGCTCCAAGCGGGGGCGCGCAAATCTTGATAAACGCGAGGAGTATTCAGTTGCAACCATGGCTGCCCCATCGAAGTAAACTTGAACAGCATTGTGGATGATGGTTGCCCCAGGCATCTGAAGATATGGCCAGGGAAGAGGCATTATTAAACCCAAGTCATGATCATCCTGAGGCAATTGTAGGGTTTGGAACCTAAAACGAAAAGGAGCCACACCCTGCCCCAGTTGCTTGACAGCATTCTTAGGGGACTACCCACCATCGCCATGGAACTCACCATGGGGCCGTTTGAAGGAGAAGGTTCTTCCAACAGCCCACGGTAACCGATGGGGGGGGGGGGGGGGCAAGCGGGGCTTGCGCCCAAGGCCACAATGGCGCAGATGATGCTGCAGACCCAGCTGAAGCTTAAAGAAGCGCAGGCTGGTGCTGCGTCTCTCGGTGCCAAAAGTGAAGGATCTTGGTACCCACTTGCCAGCCTGTTCAAGAAGCTGGTGGTCATGGTGGTCTTCCAACCCAGGAATTCGGGGGGCAAATCGAATAAAGGAGCGCCACCAACATGGGACCCTGTGAACGAACTAGGGACCGATCCAAAGTTGAGTCATTTTGTGCGAGTTTCGGGAATTCGCCGTTCCGTGGAGGAGAAAATGAACAAGGTCTCCGAAAAGACTATGGGAGGAGCCTTGGACGCGATGGGTGGGCGAGGGTGGATCAAACCGGAGATTTGGGCCACCGAGGGTCAGTATCCCTGCAGTTTGCCACGTGCAGCAGCAAGCGTTCCAAAGTATGTGAGGGGTGACAAACATGGTGTAGGTCCTTTGCTCGGTCCTGTTGGCAGCCAGCCAGCCAAACAGGCAATCGAGCGAGCAAGCAAGCAAGCAAGCAGGCAGGCAGGCAGGCAGGCAGGCAAGCAAGTGAGCAGGCAGGCAGGCAAGCAAGCCAGCGAGCAAACAGGCAGGCAAGCAAGCAAGCGAGCAGGCAGGCAGGCAGGCAAGCAAGCAGGCAGAGAGAGGCAGGCAGGCAGGAAGCAAGCAAGCAGGCAGGCAGGCAGGCAAGCAAGCAAGAAGTTTGAGTCGCTGCGACCAAGCAGCCCGATCCATCACTGTGATGACCCATCCCAGCTGAAAAAAGACGAAATGCCGGACGAAATGCCGTCCATATCGCTCCCATGCTCTCCCGACAGCGAAGAACAGCTTTTTGTCATGTTTTGCCAGCAACCGTTGACCCACTTGGGCGCTCGTGTCCGGGAATCGCGCGAGGCTCCGGCTCGTCTGGCAGCTTTCAGATGGGCCGCTTGATTCAGCAGGGGCAGGGACGGGAGGCTATTGCAGGCCAGCGGAGCCCTCATAAACTTGCTCCAGCTTCAGGCTTCAAGCATGCCGGATATAACCGAGGTGGAGGGTGTGGCAGCTGTGACGGTTGCAGCGGTTGCTGCGGCTGCGGAGGCTGCAGTGGCTGTGGCGGCTGCGGTTGTGGCTGTGGTAGCTGCGGTGGCTGTGGCGGCTGCGGTTGCGGCTGTGGTGGCTGCGGCTGCGGCTGTAGCGGCTGCGGTGGCTGTGGCGGCTGCGGCTGCGGCTGTGGCGGTTGCGGCTGTGGTGGCTGCGGTTGCGGCTGCGGCGGTTGTGGCGGCTGCGGCGGATGTGGTTGTGGTGGCTGTGGCGGCTGTGGCAGCGGCTGCGGCGGCGGCAGTTCCTTGGCTTAATTCACCCCTTCCATAATAAACACGGCCCCTATATATAATATATATATATATATATATATATATGTATATTGGCTGGGGGGGGGGGAGCGAAAATCTAATAGTTAGCAGGTAAATTAGGAGTCGGATAATGTACTCATCCAGTAAAACGTGCCTAAATTGTAGCTTCGCAAACGGATTTCGGTACAAACTTGGAGAGCAAATTTGAAGGGGAAGAGGGCCCGATGTTTGTTCGATTCTGGCGTGGGGTTCGTGCAAGGAGCTTGGGTGCAGGACAACTGCCCGCTCCAGCCCAACCCCAGCCATATTCGGGGGTGTTGCGCCATATTTTCTGAAGTGCTAAGGCTGACGCATATAGGCTACATCCACTGCTTTTGCCCCGAGGCCCCAAGCCAAAGCCAAGATGCCATGCAAAGCCCTTCAAAATAGAGGCGGCTGTGCCAGCACAGGTCGGGGTTGATGGTGTTAAAGTTCGGGATCCCTTCTGAATGGTGAGTTTCCTGGTGGCTTTCGCCTGACTCCATTCACCAAAGGGGAGGTCTCCCTGCTGAAGGCACAGCTTGGGCACTATCACCCACGTCTATATAGACACGAAGTTTCCTGCATTTGCTGGAAACCAGAGTATCCAATGTGAGAGGTCCACAAGGCGGGAGGGCGCACATGGAAATCCAACAAGAATCTGCCCAACTAGTCACCAATCCGAATTCCAAACAGAATCTACATACCAGTGCCCATGTCCTAGTGACCGTACGCCTATCAGGCTCTCGCAACAGATCAACTCGTTGGCAAATGGACATGCTAAGGTCGATCCAGCCATTGACAAGTGAACACTCGAACGCTTCCATGACAGGCAGCGCGTGGCAACCGAAATTCCGAAGCCCGATGGAGGCCTCCGGGCCTTCTGGGCTTCTAGCTTTCTGGCCTTCTTTCCACCCCCCCCAAGTTTCCTCGTCGCAGCCGGCCGATTCCGCTGACCCCGGAGGCATGGGCATGGGCCTGCCTGCGGCTTTCAGAAAGTGACGGCTGCACTGAGGGCACAGCGTGCGAATCATGCAGCTCGGAAGGACCACGGTCCGTGAGAAGGTCTTCCTAACATCATGTTGAGGCCTCATTCGCGTGTCCTCAAAATTACCCTTTCAGTGGTGCCTCCACTTGAAGGGACCCAGTATGTCACTGGTGTTGGGTCAATTTGTGCTTGGCATTTCCTGCCGCAGTTTGGGAGGGCATGGCTACATAGTCGCCTGGGTTGGCCAGCGCACGTTCCCCTTCCGAGCCATGGCGCCGCCCGTCGGGTCCCTCGGTCCCTCGGGCCCAGCCCTGGAATCATTCTTAGGTAGGCCGCGGCTAGCGGAGAGGACGGCGCTCCCGGTGCTTGCTGTTTCAGCCAAAGGTTCCCAGTCAATTGTAGGAGTGCCCTTGCAATCAGACACTTGCACACACACACACAGAGTGTCATGCGTGATGCTACGTCATATATTCCGGTAATAAGGCCAGCGGCCCTTTTATCAAGCAGAAGTGGGGACAGCTCACGAGGACCATTCACATCAGGCCAACCAAACAGCTAGCCACCAACAGCTTACTTGTTGCGCTAGGAAGTCATAGCCCATTGCGAGCTTCTATATTTGTGCGCGACTTGGTAAAAGAGCAATGTGTTCGCCACGGTGCTACTCAGCTACTGGCCCTTGCAACAAGAACTAGGCCAAGGTTTCGGCTAAGCGTGGCAACCTTGCTGATTCGCCTACTCACGACGAACGCTTCCCGTACAGATATCTACATCATGATGTGCAGGATGGAGAGAGAATGGTTAGAACGATCCCGGAGCAATAAGTGTACAATGGAAACCCAGCTGTGAAGCAAACTATCGTAAAGCAAGTGCTTGCTTATTGAGGGTCACCGGAAGCGCGCTTGGTTTCACAGGGGAGCGACCCCTCGGAGAGACCAGAAAGGCGCGAAGAAAAGGTCGCCGTGAGGGCCGTTTGGGTGGAGTGCTCTTGCTAGGTGGTGCGTTCAGGATAATAGAGGTTGCTCGGCACTTGTTACTGTTGCCCACTATTGGGCCTGGAGTTTCTTGCTTTTTACTATTATTCTCCCTGAGCACATGTACCCTCCCACCAATTAACATGAACCCTGACAGGAGGTCCCTTTAAAAGGAAAATGGTCTTCTAGGAACCCCCTGTCCGGACAGAGAGAGAGAGAGAAAGAAAGAAAGAAAGAAAGAAAGAAAGAAAGAAAGAAAGGAAGGAAGGAAGGAAGGAAGGAAGGAAGGAAGGAAGGAAGGAAGGAAGGAAAGAAAGAAAGAAAGAAATAATCAAGAAAGAAAGACAGAGAGCAAGCAAGCAAGCAAGGAAGGAAGGAGGAAGGAAGGAAGGAAGGAGGAAGGAAGGAAGGAAAGAAAGAAAGAAAGAAAGAGAGCCCCCCCCGCCCGGGCCCCCCCCGTGTCAGGTTCCATTGTAATTTGTTGGTTGGAGGGTACTGTAAGCTTGCTTTCGGGCGTTGCCCACAGAGCCCGGGATTTGAATGAACAGTGGGGGGGGGGCCTCCACCTTGAGCTGGGTGCTTCTGGATGACTTCATCGGTCTCAGGTGTTGCCCAGCATGCTGGCAATGTCGCCCCACACCCCCCCCCCTGCCCAACGCAAAGGAGGCCCTCTTTAATGGGCTCTAGCGGAATGCAGGGGGTTCCTGGGTCATTTGGGTCCCAGAACTGTGTGCCAGGAGGGTGGGGCGAGCTGTTGGTGGCGGGCTGTCCCCTTCTTCAAGCACAAGACTCAGGGGGATCCCATCTCCCTCAACGAGCAGGCGCAAATCTCGAGCTCAAGGCTTCCCACGCAGAAGGGACGACGCCCTTGTTTTCATGCGTTGGTTGGTTGGTTGGTTGGTTGGTTGGTTGGTTGGCCCACTTAATCAAAAATGACTGAGCAAGAGGCATACATGGTTACACGCATAGTCGCATAGTTACATGATACGTCGACACAATGATCCATCCGTCATCCGTCCGTCCATCCATCCTTCCAACTTTCCTTTCTTCTATCCTTCCATCCATACACAAATGCATGCGCACCTACATGCATACCAGCATCCTTGCATGATGCATGCAGGCACTACATGACATATCGCCAGACATGCCATACAGTCGAGCAGGCGCGAATCTTGAGCTCAAGGCTTCCCAAGCCGAAGAGACCTAGATGAATAGAAGACATAGACACATAGACATATCGACACATGCATGTGTCCGTATTTTTGTTGCCTGCATATATGTATGCAATGCATGTGCTTGTGTATGAATGTATATGTATGCATGTGCATGTGTATGTGTGCGTACATGTGCATGTGCATGTGCATGCTTGTGTGTATGTATGCGTGCAGGCATGCATGCATGCATGCATGCATGCATGCATGTATGTCAGTGCGTGTTTGTGTGTGTGGTATTTGTGTTCCGTGTGTCATGTGCGTGTTTTGTGTCTTATGTTTGTTCGGTGTGCCTGTGTGCATGCATGTAGGTAGGCAGGTAGGTAGGCAGGCAGGCAGGCAGGTGGGTAGGCAGGCAGGTATGTGCGTGGAAAGGGGTGGATGAATAATTGGATGGATGGGTGTATGCACGGAGATTGTACTGTTTGCTTGTACATATCTGTATCTATGCATCGGATGTATCGATGCATCTATGTGTCGATGCACCTATGCACCGGTGCATCTATGTATCCTATTTTTTTTAATGTCTCTATGCATTGATTTATCTTTGTTATGTAGCTATGTAGCAAAAATCGATGTATGCACAGGCACATAGATACATACACACGCATACGCAACACGCACATCCGTACGTACGTACATGCCTACCCATGTAAATGCATGCATACAGGCATGCATATACACACCCACACGCATGCGTACATACATGCATACAAACAAACACCGACGCGGAGACACCTTTGGAGGCCCATTTTTTAAGGGTTTTTTTGTTCTTTAGGATTTTTTGTTTGTTTGTCGGGTGGGTGGCTTTTCGGCTTTTCGGCTTTTTGGCTTTTGTGGCTTTTACGTGGGTTTATGTGGCTTGGCCTTTCATTTTGCATCCTCCTCTCTGTTTGGCTTTTGCGGCTTTTTATTGGGAAAAATGCGGCTTTCGCGGCTTTGGCTTTTCGCATCCTCTGCATTACCAGTTCCTCTCCAGCAGGTCGCTTTTTGGCTTTGTGGCTTTTGGTGGCTTTCTGGCTTTGGCTTTTCGCATCCTCTGCTTTCCCAGTTGGTTTTTGGCCTTGGCTTCCTGCATCCTCAGCATCACCAGTTCCTCTCTATCATTTTTTCGGTCATCATGGAGGGGGCTGCCCCCCGTGTGCAGTTCTTGGAACATCATGGGGGGCTGCCCGTCCCCCCTTACTCCCCCCCCGCTTTACATTCGAGATGTTCCAATTGAACCATCACGTTTTTGAACATCATGCGGCAGCCCGCCCCAACCCCCCCTCTTTTTGCCCCTGATTGAATCATTACTTTTTCGATCATCCTGGGCGGGCTGCCCCCCCCCCCAAACCCCCCGCGCCCCCCAACCCCCCCCTACTTTTGGGATTTTTGCCCCTACTTGCGTACTTCAATCATGCGTTGTCAGACAGGGCTGCGGGAATGCGCTTCGCGCGCTATACTTCTGTACTCAAAAGGCACGAGTTTCGAGTTCTTGCGAGAAGGCGAAGCATGCGCGGGGCCAATCTGGAAGCGTGGCCTTTGCATGTTTGGCTGCGTAAAGCATCAAGCAAGCGTTGGTCAGCGGCGCAGCTAGCTAGGATCGCTCCGACTCCGTCGCCGTTGCGCGTCGTCGCGGTCTGTCTGCGGCGTTCTCCGCACGATTGCGCGCGGGGGCGAAGCAAGGGCCGCACGCCTCAAACTGGACCCGCGCGATTTTTTCCAGGGTTATGGCCCGGGCGGTTTTGGTCGGCGGCTTGTTTGCACTAGATTTGGCATCGAAAATCCGTTTTCATTTGTCGACAAAAGTTTAGTTTTTGTTTATTTTTTTTTCGGAAGGTTTCGGGGAATCCGTCGGGGAACTTTTTTTTAATAGAAAAATTACCGGGGACAACGTGGGCTCGGGACAATGTGAGCTCGGCACGTTGTTGGCCGAGCCATAGCGACTCCGGTTTCCGCTTGGCTTTCGATGCCAAAGCCTAGCCTTCAAAAGCCACGGGTGTCCTATGGGCAGCCCGTTTTGGGGGCACGAAAACATGGCATAAATCCAAATAATATAGATTCGGAAAGCCCATTGGTTGGTGTAATAACTCCAATATAATGGATATCCAGAGAGTCCACTGGCTGGTGGTTTTGAAGGATAATCCGGAGAGTGCCCACCCCGACTTCTACCATCGACGCATGGCCCACGCCGGCGTTCTTCCGTTGTCTGCAGAGGGCGGCGGACTTGAACCAACTGGTGGTGGAATCCGCAGCACACGGTCCAGGCGGTCCCAAGCGCCTTGCGCGAACAATACCGCATCGCCCCCCCTTCCGACGAGATGAGCGCAGACGCAAAGGCGCCCGTCTGGAAGAGACTTTCTCGGCCACGGAGTCTTGAACTCTCTGTTATGCCCACAGCGTCCCAGACGTCCATAAGGCCGAGGAAGTCGCGGAAATCCTTCAACAAGGTGGACCACGTCCACGAGACCGCGAAGTTCTACAGCGCCGCCGTCCAGCTCCCGCAGCGGGCCAGAACCCAAAGCAGCCGCAATTTTCAACCGCGTGGCCGCGCCGGCTGAGCGGAGCATCCGCGCCAGGACCTGGGGTGGTGCCGGGGCACTGGCGTACCTCGCCTTTGCGAGGTGGCCCCTTCACGACCCAGGAGCAGGACGACGGCGGGCGTCGGCCCAACTGAGCGGTCCATGAGGACGACGCCACTCGCTGCTCTGCGATGACGAGGGGCAGCAGGCAAGGCAGTTTTTTCAATCTGGCTGCCTGCGACTGGCGGCGCACGAAGCCCGGCAAGCGCGACGCAGCGCGCCTGGCGCCGTAAAAAGCCTTCCTCTGCGAGCCACCTTCAAGAGAGAGAGAGCTTTGAACAGACGGCAGTCTTGCGCAGCAGCCACGGGATGTTTTAAAATGTTTCCCCATGCTTAGGGCGTTGCCCCGGTTAGGCTCCGGGTTGACCGTAGAGCTGTCGCCTTTTCCCATTGGCTCGTAGTTTGCGTTGCGCCGGGCGTTGCCTTGCCTGAGAACGGCGTGCGCGGATCTCCGAAGAGGGTCGCAATCCCGAGCCATGATCCAATTCCCACCACCCCGGCGCCTTAGTCACCTAAACTAGCTTACATAGCTGCTTACGCCGAAGCCCTGCGCAAGTGTGCAACTTGACTTGGCTCTATGCCACTTGGCTCTGTGCCACTTGGCTCTGTGCCACTTTCTTGGCTCTTTGCAACTTGGCTCTGTGCCAGCTGGCGCTGTGCAACTTGGCTCCGTGCCAGTTGGCGCTGTGCAACTTGGCTCTATGCCACTTGGCTCTATGCCACTTGGCTCTGTGCTACTTGGCTCCGTGCTGTTGCGACTTGGCTCTGTGCAATTTGGTCCAAGGGCTCCGCACGGAAGGTGCGTTCGGGAAAGCAAACATGAGTCATACAACAGGCGCAACAGAGATACGCATAGAACCGCACACGTGCTTACAGATCCATGTGCACTTGCATACATTCATAAATGCATGCTTGCATACATAGACATAGGAAGACAGATACTTACATGCGTGCGCACATCCACATACACACGCATACACGCATACGCACATACACACATACACACATACACATGCATGGATACATTCATACACACATACACACCTGCGTACATACATGCGTACATGCACATGCATGCATGCATGCATGCATGCATTCATACATACATACATACATACATACATACATAGATATATACATACATGCATAAATACACGTATACATGCATGCATGCATACTTACATGCATGGATACACACATACACACACATACATACATACATACCTACATACCTACAGACAGACAGACATACAGACATACAGACATACATACATCCGTACATACATACATACATACATACACACACATACATGCACACATACCTACATACATACAGACATACATACCTACATGCGATACACACAATCCACACACACAACATACGGAAACCGCACACATAACAAAAAGGCCCCGATAAAGTTCCAATGGAACTACTCAAGTGGATGGATCGTAGCAAATAGAACCCACATGGTGGCAATCATCAGCTTGTGGTGGAGTAGCCAAGTTGCCCCGCAGGATGATTTTCTGGCCAGAGTAGTTGCTATATGTTTCTATTTTTAAGAAGGGGGTCTCGGATTGCCCTGAAAATTGCTGACCTATCGCACTCTGAGTTGCATTTGCAAGATATAGATGGAAGGCTGCAGTATATTTCAGAATCAAGTTTATGCAAAAAACAGTATGGATTCAGACCTTCTAGAAGCACATCGCAGGCAATTTGTTGAACGAGGAGGTTACAGGATACCGCTGAACAAAGTGGCATGAATATGATTAGTACTTTTCTTGATTGGGAGAAAGCTTTTGATAGGATCCAACATGGCCGGTTATGGGTGGCATTGGAAAGAATTCGGGTACATGAGCACTTCATTGGAGTTCTGAAGAACTGCTATGAACAAGCACTTTTTTGTGCAGGACGAGTACGGGGAACCTAGTAGGAAAACCCAGTCTGCTGGGATAAGACAGGGATGCCGGGGATATCCTTTATTGCCTTACCTGTTCGTCCTGGTCATGACTGTGGCAAACAACATCCGACGTAGCCTCTGGTTGCAAATAGGTTGTTGGGGCAGGTTGAAGCAGTTTCATGCAATATGGGTTTCACCTTAATAGGGGCAAGTGCTGTTTCATGTGCATGAAGGGTAACAATGTCGTAAAATTTGAGACTACGAAGATTGGAATAGACAACTTGCCTCGGCCACCAAATCACTGAAAGGATGCATATTCGACACGAAAGCCATAAAATGAACCAAACTTTGAAGCTTTGGTACAAATTGGACACTTTCTGGAAAATGAGTGTTTGTTCAAAGAAAGACGGATTGGTGGACCCCGACAACAGTGGCTCTTCCTCACTAATAAGTTTATTTGGGAAGCAAGGTTGGAAGAGGTTAGTATGAAAACACTAGTAGGCAAAACCAAACTTTTGAAGCAGCGAATCGCCGTCAGTTTTGAGAGTCGCCTTCGCACGCCCAGGGTCTCACCTTCATGCCTGCTGCGGGCATGAGCCCATGGCTTGAAAAAAACCCGCGTAACAGGCATCAGGAACATAAGGCACATAACAAACACACACACACATCAAATTCACGGCAACCACACATGCACATACACACTGCGCACTCGCATGCAGGAACACATGCATGCATGCATGCATGCATGTGGACCTGCAGGCATACTGAGTTGCATGCGCACTCACGTATATACATAATCATGAATACATATGTGTACATTGTTTAACGGTGTGTGTGTATGCATATCTGTATGTGCATTTATGTCCGAGCAAGCACCCAGTTTGATGTTGGTGACAAACAGCCCCGTTCCGCTGGTGGTGTGCAGCGTTTGACATTGGCTGTTCCATGCCAAGCACTTTGTCGCACCTGGCCAGGCGGAAGCTACTGCTGTTGGTCGCAAAACCGCACTCTGCCAGACTGGCTCTTGCCAAAGGTACATAAGTCAAGAGTTTGTCACTTGTTGGCTGGCCAGGTCTTGCTGGAAAGCTCCCGCATGGGCGCCGGCTGGAACCTGCCGCGGGGCAGCACTAGGAATGGTTGGGAGGCAATGTGTTCCTTTTTAGGGTCTGAGCACCTCCCAGCACAGGCAGTTCGTTGTTGGCCAGCACAAGCGCCCAAGGGGTCCTTCTCAGGCTGGAACGGAGATGGGCTGCTGCACGGACTTTGGGAGGGGGCTCCTATCGTCGGCTGCGGATCACTCACCAAACAGTCCCTTCGGGGTTGTTGCCCCGGCATCTACCTATGTGGTCTTTTTTGACAATTCTTTTTGTTTTGGCCTTTGACATTTTGGGTTTTTGTTGACATTTTTTTGTTTTTTTTTTGGGGGGGGGCCGGAGGCAGGTCCGTTTGCTGTTTGACGGGCGGTACAGGTCACCGCAGGCGGCTTGTGGGAAACCTGCCGCGCCCCAGGAACTGGTCACGCTGCCGGAATTTGGCGAAGGACGAGGCTGGGAGGGGTTTCTTGGACCTCTGGAGGGTGGAACGGCGGCACATCAAAGCTTCCCCCTTTTCCAAGGGGCTTCTGCGTTTTTCGTGTCGTTTTTGCTGCTGTTGTTGTTAAAGTCACCCGGTGACTTGGACAAGTGCTCGGCTCTCGGCCAGGTGCTGGAGGTGAACTGCCAGAGGCACGGAAGGAGCCCAGTTCGCCCGGTGTTGGGTGGATTGGACGGGATGAACTCGTCGCACTCACTTGGGGTTTTCCGGCTGGTCGAAAATGAGCCAAAGTTGGCCATTGAAGGGGCCCTTCCCACCTGCAGCTACCCCCTTCCTAAGGGTGTTTCTTCAAGGCCGAGACTCTTTTGTAGTGAGCAAATTATCCGCCTGGGGAAAAGGACAAACTGCAGGTTCGGGCTCCTTTGTGGCAGGAGCTTTTACGTCGTCCTGTACAGCCGCAACCAAAAACTGTCGGTGAACTCGAATGACATGGCGCTCACCTATCCGGACTGTATCCGACGCTCGGAATGCCAGGAAGTAGTGGATCTTAGCAGAGTTGGTTCTTTGCGCTTGCATGCTCTTGGATTTAACAGGTAGCCCAACCACAAACATACCACAAACCACAAACCTGCTGACTTGTCTATCGTGTTTTACCCGAATGGACGCTGGAACGTCGCCTTTCAGGTTCAAACCAGCCGGTCCATCCCGCATAAATCATGGACCTCCCAGAACTTTGGGCTTCAAACATGCTCCAGGCTCGTTTTTTCTCCTTGTTTTCTCCCCGGTTCCGGCCCAGGGCTCTTCTACCCCCAGCTGGGGGGCTTCTTGTCGGCCAGCTGCTCCGAGAAGCGGGAGCCCAGGCTGAGGAGGTACAAGGCGGGGGGCCATGGGAACATGCGGATGGGGCTCGCGTGTTCCATGGGGTCCGGTGGGTGGTGGGCAAGAGGGAGAAGTTCAAAAAGGTGTGGTATGGTCATAGTTCTGAGTTGATGGTTGGAGCGCGCCTCAAGCTGCGTGAGTCTTCGCGTGAACTTTGGCCTGATGCGCAGCCCTATCTCTAAGAATCGGTTTTCCTAGGCCCAGAGTCCGTTGAAGTACCCATCCTTTCCTTGCCAGGAACCAAACAAGGCCTCTGAGAATCGAAGGCGCCCACAGCAAAAAGCATTCGAGGTGTTGAAATACTTTCGCACAAGTAGCATCCGCATTTTGCTGCTGGTGACTGACCCTAAGAAGAAATGGGAGTCCATATGCAACACATTCACTCTAATCAGGGGGCTCTAACAATTCACCAGAACATGTCCGCACAAACATATTCCAGAATGACAGGGATTTATCATCAAGGGAAGGATTCAAGATCCTAAATACCACCTATGACGTTCCTGTGGCCTTGCTGGAAAATTCAAGGTTGCAAAGGCTGGAAAAAGGCATTAAGGTTTCAACATGGGACCCTTCCATTTTGGACAACCCTCATTTGGGCAACTGATAGCGACCTGGCAAAGGGCGTTTTGCGACCGATTTCGTCTTCGATGGATGTAGGTCCCCCAATTCAGGTGGGTGCATCTGCATAGTTTCCTTTTGTCTGCTTTGCAGAGCAGTGACGCGTTCGTGTTTCCTACTTTGCTCATGCCAGGGCCATTCACCCGTTATGAGCAACTGCATTGTTTGTACTTTGCACGAGGCTCAAGTTTTTTCGCGCGGCCCCAGCTTTGACGACCTAGAATTGCGTTGGAAAGCTTTATTTGGCCCCCTTCAGGCAAACAAGCAATGCATCTAACAAACGGCTCCAGTTACAAAACAAAAACGGCCTTTGTTCAAACATGGGGCTGGGCGGCTCGTTCCATCCGCGAGTTTCTAGGAGCCAGCCCGGATCCTTTCCCCCTGGTGGTGGTTGCACACACCGTTTTCCCTGGGTGGTTGGTTGGCTACCCTCGGAATCCCGGAGCACGAAAGCCCACGTGCAGCTTTTGGCCCTGGCAGGGGAAGGCCGAGGAGCTGAGGGACAACGCCAAGGAGCCCAAGCTGATTGAAATAAGGGGTTACGCCTCCCTCCCCATCCCCCTGATCTTTTGGGGGGAGGGTATTCACCATCCCGGGCATCCGTAGCAGGACATTTGGATCGTGCAGCCGGTTGCCGGGGTACAGCTGGAAAAGGCGGTGCAGCGACTTGGCAGTGACCGGGCCCCACGGCCCAGTTGTCCAGTGACTTTTGCCGCTGCCCTGTTCTTCCGCGGCGCCCCGAAAGCTTTCCGCAAAATGTTTCAACCAACTCATTTGTAGAAGTCTTCTGAGGCAAGCGTGAGCTCAAGCAGCTAGGAAGGGAAAGGCTTTTTAGAAGGCGGGCACCCAAGATCAGCAGTCGTTTGGATTGGCACTTGAATTAGATAATCTTGACCTCGGAGTGTCTGTAGTAGGGAGACATGACGAGCGAATCCCCTTGTGTCGTGACTTTGGCAGGCCGCTGTAAGGCTTGATTAAGAAGGGTATCAGCTGCAGCGGTCTGTGCACTCCCAGCTTGACCACCTTGAGTCACACAGACACACACCACACACCACACACCACTCACAGGCACCAGCCCGACACGCAACGCCACTCAAACATCTTTTCCCTCGAGCGCGACGCCCGAGGTGGGCTACCACACCCGTCATGCTGCGACACCTTGGGAGCAAGAAGCGGGGCCTCAGTGAAGCCGTGCTTCGGAGACGGGGGCGGATGTTGGCTCCGGTGAAACCCGTGTCATGAGTCGGTACTTCCCTGTTTGCTGGGACTATCTTGCTTTTCAGGGGTTCTCTGAGTAACCGTGGTAAGGAATTAACACGAAGGATCTGCCCCAGGCTTCGTTTTTGGAGCGCATGGGATTGATTGAAGCTGCCGGTCGATCAGCAGTCGCACGTTGCCCGTTTGTCCAGCCAAGTGTACGCGGAGTTTTGGCGGCCTTTTGTGAGGTGCAGATCGGAGACGGGCCATCAATGCAGTTCAGAATTCAGTGTTCTGTTCAACCACGCTTCAAATGGATCTTGCATGGACACGTCACTGGTGGATGCGTTTGTTTCATACGGGCCTTAGCGAGCAAGCCTTGAGAGACAGTTCCACCATTGTGGTCTCTTCCCTCTTACTTATTGGTGCTTTGCCAGCTGGACTCTGCCCTGGAATCCTGGAACTAGCCCGCGCGCTCGGTTCATGCCAGGTATCTGGCCATCAAGGAGCACGATCTTGTGGTCACCTGCCCAGATGTTGGGGCTGACGCGGTGGGGAGATCGAAGAGAAGCTCGAGGCAACCACACGGATGGACAAGTGGCATTGGGCCTTATTGTAATCAGTAGGAGGGAGAGAAAAACAAAAAGAAAGCACACTTTGCGGATTTCTGGAGCAACCCTGGAAGCGGTTTCCGGACGTTAGGCTTTTGTTGCCAGGAGACGGCGGGTCGTTGTTCCAAACAAAACTTGGAGGACAGACATCAAGCATTTTGTGCCGACTGGTCTGCCTGGCTCTCCCTGCGATTTTTGCAAGTGGTCCTTCAGCGGGAATCGCTCATTGGTGCAGCTGCTCCCGTGTTGTGTTGTTGTTGTTGTTGTTGTTGTTGTTGTTGTTGTTGTTGTTGTTGTTGTTGTTGTTGTTGTTGTTGTTGTTGTTGTTGTTGTTGTTGTTGTTGTTGTTGTTGTTGTTGTTGTTGTTGTTGTTGTTGTTGTTGTTGGTTGTTGTTGTTGTTGTTGTTGTTGTTGTTGTTGTTGTTGTTGTTGTTGTTGTTGTTGTTGTTGTTGTTGTTGTTGTTGTTGTTGTTCCTCCCGAAGCGAGATAACGCCGCGCTCTGCATCGTCACAAAATACTGCAAATCGCAGTGTTTTTCAGCTTCACACGCAAAAAAAACACTGGTATTTGCGGCGTTCTGGCGCTTCCCGTTTCTCCCGTGCAGCACGCGCTGAAAACATCGCAAATACCAGCATTTTCTCATCTCGGGCGCGGAAAACATCGCAAACACCAGTGTTTTGTTGCGTCACTTACGCAAAATACTGTTAGTTACACATCAGCACGGCGCACATGCCTGGCACATGATAAGCACGCTCACGTGAACTGTGTCAGATCTGACATCCGCTCAGCACGGTATCCACGCCTACCACCTAATAAGAACACCCGCTCACGTGCACCCGCTCGGCACTGTATGCACACCTAATAAGAACACCCGCTCACGTGCACCCGCTCAGCACTGCATCCACGCCCACCACCTAATAAGAACACCCGCTCACGTGCACCCGCTCAGCAGTGCATCCACGCCCACCACCTAATAAGAACACCCGCTCACGTGCACCCGCTCAG
>CAUJNA010000223.1:39649-89649 GCA_963377175.1 Effrenium voratum | reverse complement strand
ATAAACCTGGGCCGCAGCGTGGCTGGTGAAGTCTAAGGCAGCAAAAACCAAGCAGCTCTTTTCATGTCACTCGGCCTCGAAACATAAAATTCCCTCATGGGGGCATATCCCAAAACAGGGTTGCTGGCTCCCGTTCGACCTGATCGGAAGGGTGAGCTGGCTGCTCTAGGTTTGGTCATCTTTCAAAGGCTGGCAACCCACACACCCTACAAACATTCTCCCTACGAACCCTCCACCTGAACCCTGAAAACCCACAAACCCTAAACCCTAAACCTTAAACCCGAAGCCTCAACCCAAAAACCTATATAAACCTGAACACCAAAAACCAACAAAGCAATCAGCTGCAGAATTGCATCCGCAATCAGTTTGTTTACGCAAAATCTGGGGGAGAAACTGCAAGTTCTGCTATTCTGCAAGACCTGCCTGACTGATTCTGCAAGCTGCTGGCCACTTCCGGGGTGCTTCAGAACTCAAGATGGGTAATGACTGACTTCTGGTACCACGGGATTCTGCTCAAGCCACATAAGAAAGCGCCAGAGCCGCTCGAGGTATCCAGGAGTTGGTTTTGGCACAGGACTCACAGCACCTCTGCCCTTGAAAAGGCGCCGAGAAGTTCCCCGCGAATCTGAAACGCACGGCCTGTGGGGAATTTCCTGGAAGGACGCTATGGATTTCACACCAAACCAATTCTTGGTTGACGTTGGAAGGGGAACAAAAAATGAAACCTTAGCAGTCAAGTGGGGATTTCCCACTAAGCCACAACAAGCAAACATGTTAAATGTTTCCCAACAACAACCATGAAGGGTCCTATTGGGCTTTGCTTGGGAATGCTTGTGCATGGCCTCCAATATTTCTGCGTTGGGGAGTTCTTGCACATCAATCCAGTCAAGATCTTGCTCGCTGCAAAAGCGGTGCCCGCGATGCAGCCCGAGCAGCTAGGTGATGCCCGGACATATACCTCGGGATCGTCCAACCGGTGCACTCCCTTGGGGCAACGGGTCCAGTGGTTTCTCCTCTGGACGCATGGGAGTGGCCGAGGTGCGAATCCATGGGGACTTGCCTCTTCACCCTGTGCAGTTGGTTGGTTTGGCCCAAGATTTGCAGGGATTTGCCCATCCTAGGTGGTGCAGGATATCGTCCATCAGCAGTGCTGCGAAGATCGTCCTTCCCAAAGACCAAACAGTCCACTGCAAGGCAGAGATGTCCTGATATGGGTCTGTCTTTTTTTTCTACCTATTTTGGGTAGATTTACGGAAACCAAGAGGAAACCAACCATTTTGGGGGGTCCCCTGAAAAAGACACCCCCATATAGTGGACACCCTGCAACCCACAACCCTGTCCAGTTCGAACTGGTGCCTTCTCGTTGGCAGCTGCGGAACAAGGTCACACCGCAACAAAGGGGGTGGGGTCCCAATAGAGAAATCAGTCTTCCAAAGCGTCCAAGTACTCTGGAAGGGCCTTTTCACCAACCAGGGAATCCCAAGGGACGTGGATTTAGCGCGAAGTCGGCACACACTGTGACACACACACAACCACACACACACACACACCGGCCCGGGCGCCGGGCGGCTATGGGGCCAAACGCCCTTCGATCTACCCTCGGCCGAGTCTGAGCTCTGCGCAGGTTGGAGGTCAGGGAGCTGTGCAGCTGCGACAGGAAGCCTTGGAGCAGCGGAGACGAACTCTTCGCCTACCGAGGTGGGAGGCCAACTTGCACCGCGAAACCTTGCAAGGAGGATAGTGCATCACCAATAATTTCCACGGGCCCCCTCACCGCCCCCCCCACCCCAAGAAAAAAAAAACTGGGTTTCACGGGACAGGACACGACGCCTCGTTGAAATCAAGCAAGCCGTTCAATTCTCAATTCGAGCAACTTGTGGCTAGGCTGTCCCACATCGCCCCCCTTTGCCACAGACATGTGTTCGGCATCTGTGTGGTCAGGCCCTCAGTTCCGACGCCCATCCATTTGGCTTTTGGAGACATGTCTCGAAATGAGGCATCCCTCCAAATTGGCGACATTTGGCGACTGCACCCCAACACCTGGGCCCCAGCTAGGCCCAGCTAGGCCCCCGGCGCTTGGCGCACCCTTGGAAAAGGTCCATCTCTCTCACCAGCTTCGAGTACAGCAGGGAGCTGATGCGCTGCCTGCCGTACGACGCGGTACGACGCGACGGCAACAAGTTTGGGGGGCCCGAGCGACGGACTTCCTGCGGTGCAAAAAACGTCAGGCGGCTGCCACCGCTCCTGTAAAGGTCAGGAAGCATCGCCATCACCGAGGACTCCAGCTCCTTGCAGCTCGCGCCACACGGATTGTCGGGGTGACGCGAGGTGTCTGGCTCCGATGTTCGTCTTTTTTTCTTTTTCTTTTGTTTTTTGGGAGGGGGGGAATCCAAGTTGATCATGGGGGATACTTTTGGGGTGTGAGAAGACATCCCTTGTAGTTTCATGGGGTATCCCTAGGTTTCACCAAAAGTTGGTGTGCGAACATCAGGCAACAGATCTATGACGTATAAAATCCCGACATGAGCTTCAGCCCAAAGGAAAACATTATTTGCCCGTGTCCAGCTTGAGAGGAAACTTCCAAACTGCCTGCCCGGAAACCGGGCTGTCCTTCGGGTAGTTGAAGGGAAAGCACACACGATTCTCTCAAACAAGGTCTACGCTATGTGGAAATGAGAATTTCGAGGCCAAGCTTCTCCTTTCGTGCTTGATGAAAAGGAAACTCCAGAGATCCAAAGAGAGGTGGGTAAGAGGGGCCTTGTAGACCTCGGTTTGGGCCTCAAAGGCCAGGGGCGGTTCAGTTGGACACCTTTTTTTGGCAGCAGTTTCTGTGATTGTGCACACTGCGGACTGGCCGGGTGACTTTTGCTGGCAGTAGTTGAGAAGAGGTTTATTGCCATGGACTCGGCAAGGAGCAGGTCAATGACGGGCCCGGGTCTCTCGTGACAGCCGCAAGGTGGGCCAACTGGAACATCTCGCATGGTGTCACGATGGAATTGGGTTGTCTCAAGATCGGGGAACCCCCCAAAAATGGCTGCGGTTTGCCTGTGGCTTCGGTTTTCCTGGTGGTGTCCTTCTCCAAAACCACCGAAAAAGGAAACCCAGATACGCATTCATGTCGAAAGGATAATGACACCACAGCGATTGGAGGGGTCGACTCTCAGCAATGGCTAGCTCATCAGTTAGTTGCGAGTGTCTTTTGTGAGCGTACCCTTTGGGGGAGGGGTTATAGGAAACCAAAGGGAAACCCACCATTGGTGGGATCCTTCTTCTTTTAGACTCACACACACGCATTTGCAATTTAGGCAATTGAACAAGTCCCTCAAAGACCACTTTCTAGGTTTTGCTCCGAAGTCTGAGGAAAAACAAAATCCGCTAGGGTCGCACGCTCAGGATGGGACTTCGCACGTGCGCCGATGTTCACCAGCAAGGATTACCTCACTGAGGAAGCTTGAGAAAGAAGTCACAACTTCGGCAGTGTTCCTCTCAAGAACCTGGGCACAAGCAGCGAATGAGAGAAAGGGTGTGAGCCCCTTTCCGCATACAAGTACCCTTCTCACGGTGGCACGCGGTGGAGACAATGACACTGAGAACAAGCGAGTTGCAGGTTCTATAAAAATGCCAGGTTTAGAAAGTATCCATATGGGTGGCACTTTGGTTGCTGCTCGCAAGAACCTCTTTCGGAACGAGAAAACAACACCCTGTCGTGTGAACAGCAAAGCGGGCAGGCGTTTTGGGGCTCCCTCGCGGCTCGCGTGTCCAATTTCAGTCCTGCCCTGTGCCCCTGCCCGGGCCGCTCTCTCGCTGACCCTCGCTTCTCCTGATCCGTGGAGTGCTTGAAGCGCACGTAGCCCTGCAGCTGCTCCTCACGGCCGGGGTTTGGGGAGAAAGAGACGAGCCTCCCAAAGCGACCGATGGAGCTGAAGAAAAGGGCAAGGATGGAGAAAAAAACAAGGCGGCGAGAGCAAATCAAATGTGAAGGCAGGATTTTCTGTTCATCGACGCAAGCGTGCCCTGGCAGGTTTGACCGTGTGCATGCAGTGAGGGGCTGCCAGAAATTGCATCCTGAAGGCTCCCTGACTCCCTGCATCACTAAACCTGTTGGTGCCCTGTGGAAACGGTGCCTTCTACCATAACGCCCAGGGCAGCTGTTGGCACGGGCAAAGCGGCGGCTTGTCACCAGCATAAAACCCCCCCCTTGCGAAGTGGCCCCACAAGGAGAAGTGGCCGTGGTTTACAAAAAAAAAAACGCGCGCCCTGTCCAATCCCTATTCTCATCCGGGCCAAGCTGCAAACAGGCCAACAAGCGCCCCCAAGCTAAGTCTGAATGTCTGCCGCGGCTCCTTGACATTCTTTGGCAAGCTGAAGGTTTGGGAAAAAAAATAAATAAAAAACAAATAAAAACAAAAAAAAAAAAAAAAAAAGAAACAAAAAAAAAAATAAAAAAAATAAAAAAAAAAAAAAAAAAAACAAAACAAAAAAAAAAAAAAACAAAAAAAAAAATCAAAAACAAAAAATCAAAAAAACAAAAAAAAAAAAGAAAAAAAAAGAACAAAAAAAAATAAAAAAGAAAAAGGTTTGGGAAAAGACGGAAAGCTGCCGAAGCTCCTTTCCTGAGGCCGACGCCTCCCGTCGCTTCGGGGATGCAGTGGTCCATTGCAAAGCCCTCAACACGTTCGATTCAAGGAAATCTACCCTCAAGGCACACGAGGCAAATCAGCCCGGGAGCGCGAAGAGAAAGAAGCCGGGGCCTTTCAGGTTCATGACATCCCTATTGAAACCCTTCGCCCGCTAAGGGGGGTTTGCCATGAATAAAATATACTCAATGAGTAGGTTTGGCCAGGGCGCACTTGCCGTTGTCAATGTGACCGGTACTGCGACAACAAGCTGTTGTAGCTGGAAAGAAACACTGCAAAGAGAGCTGATCGTTTTCCCATCTTTGATTCACCATATTCACCCCCTGGCCCTTAGCACGCCACACGGCTTTGATCATCTTGAAAGCTGCCCATCCGCGTCCAAGCAGCTCATGGTGTAGATGCCCACATCCGCGCGCGTCAGCAAGGCGGAGAGGTTGGAGACCAGATACGTCTGAAGGCAAATGTTGCACATCATCACCACCTCGCGACGGAAACATCTGAGGCATGCTGGGTATGCGGCAAACTAGGGCTATGGAGCCTGAAAAAATGTTGGTTTTGCTGGGTATGTGTCAAAGGGCTATGGAGCCCGACAAATTTGTTGGTCTCCTTTGGGCTTCCCCTTTGAATGTCGACCTCCAAGCAGGGACCCTCGAAAAAACATGTTGGTCTCCTTTGGGTCTTTGAATGTCAACCCCCAAGCAGGGACCCTCGGGGAAAAACAAAAGCGCACGCAACATCTGAGGCCGCACTCAGGGAAAACCGCGTGGAACGGGTCCCAATGCATGAAACGTGCATCGCGTCTGTGAGGCTGTCACAACAATGCACCTCGCTGTCGGCCCCCCGATCAACGCTGGTGCACCACGTCACCAGCTCCTTCGGCCAGCAACGGAAAACCAAACCAAAGGCAACCAGTGCGAATGCACGGGGCCTCCTGGCACGACGGCCAAAACGGAAATTCACGTGTCCACAGACGGGATTTGACGGACCTGGATACATTTGCAGTGCTGATCATAAGGGTTGCAGCTCAGAAATACAATTTTGATTGCTTGTTCCTTCATCTTCAGACACCAGATGGGTCGAATCCCGGAAGCAATAGTAAGCCACGTGTGTGGGGCACCAAGAAGGGCTCGGGATTGTGAAAGCAGTGTGTGGGAAACCCGGCTTGAAGCGGTTGAATGAAGGGCTGATGTGTCCCGGTTGTCCTTTTGGTTACAAGCCAAAAAGGATACCAACTCCACCCACACACACACCTGTCTCAAGAGCTTTCGTCTCCAAGTGGCACAAGCAAGGATCTTCTCCATATCACTGGTGGGAACCAGATCGCCTGCGCTAGTCAGAAATTGCTGACGCTTGACTCTTTGAACAAGGGGGGGGGGGGACGCCCAAAATTGGCTACTAATTTTGACACCCCCCAGAAACTGCTGGAAAAAGAAAAACCACAATATGGGACACCTGTACATACCTCAACCAACAGCCCCTGCAGCTGGACAGCCAAACAGGCGCAAGTTCTTTCTGGGCCTAGTCTGTTGTTCAACCACTTGCGAGGCAAAACTGTCGTTAGAGGTCCTGCTGGCGGGTGCACAAGGATGGATCACCAACGATCGACGTATACAATGCGTTCCCGGAGCATCGAACAAGCTTGTGTGTTGTTTCGAGGGTGAGAGCACGAAAACTAAACTAAGGTGCTTACTCGCAATCAAACTATCTGAACATATTTTGTGTGACTAGACCCAGCTTCCCGGCAGACTGTCCGCAAGAATAGGTTCCATACGAATCTTCCGAGCCCAGATGCCAGATGCAGAACGGCCACAAGGACGCAGCTCGCAAATTGCCGGCCTTTTTGGCTGAACCCTTGCCTGATGTGTTCTTTGTTTCCGGCCACTCCAGGCTTGGCCTTTGGAAGCTGCCGTTGGGCACAAAAAGGACCTCGGGTCCAAACATCCCGCATTTTCGACTCTCCTGAACTAAGGATCGGATCCAAGCAAAGGGCCCGTAAATCCTGGTGACCTCTTTTTTTCCCACCGAATCGGCGAGCTCGCCATCGCCAGGTTCCCATGGACCAACCAACGAATCCGCTTCCTTTCGGACCGACCGACCGAACTGAAGGCCTGCGGAGGGCCCAGCTTTGAAGGTCCCTACAGCCCAGAAGAGGGAGGTGATGTAGCCTCAGCGCTCCCGCGGCCCCGGCGGCCCCCGCATCCGCGCGGCACCCCCCACGGCGGCCGATTTGTTTTGGCACGCCTTTTTCTGGGGGCCGCGATTTCACGCGGCACGGGCCGAAGGAACCCCTGTCCCGGCCGAAGGAAAAGACTGAAATGGGCCGCCAAGGTGTCGCTTTTGAAGTCGGTTCCCTCACGGAACGTGGCGTCCAAAGCGACCCCGAAACCTCGTGACCCTGGTAGAAAACGGGGACGCATCAATCTTTGGCGAGCCCCAAACAACGAGTTGCTGGAGTCACTGCGAACCAAACGATGTCCCAGGCGCGTTGTAGCCACGCCCGCTGAGGAAGCCAGGGCGCCCCCTGCGCAACCCAGGTATCTTCCTGGCCGGAGAACTGCGGCCGCGGGGGATCCCCAAGCATCTGCGGCTCCGTTTTTTCGCGTTTTTTTGGTCAGGCAGGGAAGTCAGAACAGTTGAGTCATAATCCAAACCCGGCATTACCTTGGTCGACCCAGAACCAGCTATGTATGGTTGGGATTGTCCCTTACGAACCTTCACTTCCCCGGGTTTTGATTGTGAAAACCGTTGGGTGAAGAAAGGATCTCTTCTCCTATTCTCGAGAAGCCGCCCAAGAGGTAGACAAGTTTTGCAGGGAACACCCCAAAGGAGGAGTCCTACGCACCTGGGGCGTTTCTGGTTGGACAAACGAACAAGCGGTGGGAGCGGGGATATGGGGGGATTCCCTTGGCGCCATTTCCCATATCAAACTTAGTCAAGGTGCATTTGGGGGGAATCCTCCCGTATTTCTGGTCCCCCTGTATCCCTGCTAGTTGGTTTTGCTGATATGGGGTTTCCATGAAACAATCTACTCCGTTTCTTGGTCGGATGTTTTTCCGTGGGAGAAACTCCACGCCGCTTTTCCTGTTTTGTTTCTTTTTGCATTTGGAGCTCCGCCAAAAGTCGAACCTAGGCATCACCCGCCCGGGAATCAATCAAAACGGCGAAAGCCGAAATTCTGTGCTGATAGGCTCCGCTGATGCTTGGTTTACCCCCCTCCCCCCCTGCCCCCCCGTTTTTTCTTTTACAACTCGGGCCCCAAGCAAACATGAACAAATCCGGGCGCGCAAACCCATTTAAGCCTCTAGTTTCAACCAGCACCCACAAATGGCCTCCAGCTTCCGGGTGGCTGGAACGACTTTTCCCCAACGCCTCGACCGGTCTCTCCCTACGCCACCCGCCCGGCCGCGAATTCGTCATCCCGCGCCAGGCCCCAAAAGAGGCACGCCGAGAGGTGCGTGGACCTGGCACTTGGCTTCGCTTGGCTTCACAGGGAGTGGAACCACGAGAAGGGCTGCGTGCCGTTTACCGCTCGAAAAAATCACACTGGCTGTAAGCCACTCGACGCCGTTGTTTAATGCGAAAACGTGAGGTGTTTTTTTTAGTATCCCGAAAATGTCTGGGCATGATACTCACCCCCCAATTTCACGTCGGCGCTTGGCACCCTCCAAACCTGCCCGCCGCTGTTATCCCCATGCGATGCCACAGGGCCACAGGGGCCCCGGCAGCAAAATGCATGTGACGAACTTGGCCAGCATGATGACGATGAGATTCGTCTTATCACCTGAGACCATGTTTGATGTTTTGTTTGTTTGTTTCCTGCCAAGATGGCGAGGGAAAGGCTTGTTTACCTTGCTGGTTCGATGGGCGGGGAAAGACATGATTTGAATTTGACTGCCAAAAAAATCGCGAGGGGAAAGGCTTGTCCGCCGACATTGCTCGGCGTGTCGGACACCTAAGAGAGGATAGAGGATAACCCCCCCCCCTCGCCCAGAAACACACTAGTCTACTAATATATATGAAAATCACATCACCCCCACCAACCCCCCACGTCTGATACGTGGGGGAGGGGGGGGGAGGGGGGGGGGGGGCCCCCCCCCCCCCCCCCCCCAAGACCGCGCGGCAATTTGATGACGTTCCACAAAACGTAGTCTTCGGGGACCCGGTGTCGCAAAACAGGGGTCCCAGGCTCGATTCCCCCTGCCGGCTTTTTTGCTGGCTTGGGCTTCCTGCATCCTTTTGCCGAAAATCTGGAAAAACTCTGTGTTTTTGGACATCATCTTTGCGAAAACGCTGGAAAAACAGTGTTTTTTGCGGGAAATACTGGGGAGCAAAAAAGAAAATCAAAAACAAAAAAAGATATAAAAGCAACGAAACAAAGTAACAACAAAAAAACAAACACTAACAAAAAAGAAGACACCATAACAACCTATCAGCAAAAATGTAACAGGAAGTGGTCCAACAGGGATACATACATACATACATACATACATACATACATACATACATACATACATACATACATACATACATACATACATACATTACATTACATTACATTACATAACATTACATTACATTACATTACATACATACATACATACATACATACATACATACATACATACATACATACATACATACAGACAAACATACATACATACATACATACATACATACATACATACATACATACATACATACATACATACATACATACATACATACATACATACATACATACATACATCCATACATACATACATACATACATACATACATACATACATACATACATACATACATACATACATACATACATACATACATACTTCATACATACATACATACATACATACATACATACATACATACATACATACATACATACATACATACATACATACATACATACATACATACATACATACATACATACATACATACATACATACATACATACATACATACATACATACATACCTTACTTACATACATACATACATACATACATACATACATACATACATACATACATACATACATACATACATACATACATACATACATTACATTACATTACATTACATTACATAACATTACATTACATACATACATACATACATACATACATACATACATACATACATACATACATACATACATACAAAAATACATACATACATACATACATACATACATACATACATACATACATACATACATACATACATACATACATACATACATACATACATCACATACATACATACATTACATTACATTACATTACATTACATTACATTACATTACATTACATTACATTACATTACATTACATTACATTACATTACATTACACTACATTACATTACATTACATTACATATACATTACATCATTACATACATACATACATACATACATTACATTACATTACATTACATTACATTACATTACATTACATTACATTACATTACATTACATTACATTACATTACATTATATTACATTACATTACATTACATTACATTACATTACATTACATTACATTACATACATACGTATATGCATGCATACATACATACATACACACATACATACATACGAGAGAGGGAGATTGGGGAGAGAGTGGCTTGGGGGGATGGGGAGGATGGGGAGCGGAGGGAGGGAGAGAGGACGACAGAACACACCAGGGAGACAAGGGAGAGAGGAAGAAGGAGAAAAGGGAGAGGACAATGTCGGCGGACTGAGCCGGAGGCTCTAAAGTTTTCCCTTGCTGGTTCGTGGGGGTTGGGAAGGAATGAGAAGGGGCACCCCCGAAGAAAATAGAAAAGGCCGTCCGATGGTTGGTTTCCTTTGAGTCGGAATCCCCGTCAAAAACGGTTCCCGGACGGTGCCGTGCACTGCGCAATGAGAGAAGCCACAGTAACTGGAGGGCAACATGCTCAACCGGGAGTCCAAAAGGCAGGCCATGTCTCTGATGGCGTCAATGTTCCAAGCTTACTGCAGGCAAGGCAAACTTCGACTGCAAGAATCCCTTTAAAGAAAGCCGGACTCCCTGAACCTACCTTGAGTCTCCATGACCCTTAAAAAAATGGGTCCATGACCCCTAATTTTGGGGAATGACCCCGAATTTTTGTTAAGGGTCATGGAGCCTCCAGGTATTTTCACCCTATCCATGAAACTAAGCATCCAAGACCTGCAACACTCACCGCTTCCATCTGGCCCGCACATTCGGCTCACCGGACAGGTGTTGACTACCCGGCAGCTGTCGCGGCTCCAACCCAGAGCTGTCGGGGGCCATTTCACCGGATCCATCGGATGCGTGTGTTTCTCTCAAGGGAAACCAAAGGAAACCAAACCAAGTCCTCACTGGCTGAGTGGATGGCCCAAAAAAGTCCATACCACTCAAATGGTCTTCCAAACTTTCAAGTTCGTGAACTCAGGAAGTGAGAGTCTCTCTGGCCTGGTCCTGTGACTTAATCAACGAGGGGCTCGGAGAAGATCCGTTTGTCAACCCTCTTCCAACCCTTCGAGGCCCGGTGGCTCTGTTGCATCTCGCGGAACATCACGAGGAGCCGGTAGAGCCTATGTGAGGCATGAGCGCTCCAGTGACTATATCCTCTAGGTCCTCCAGTAGAGAGGTTAGAATAAGGGTACCAACTTTGTTTTGTAGTCTATTTTAGTAGGGAACCCTCCCCGGTCAAAGGGCACTACTGGGGGACGTAGTACTGGTGACTTGGGAGTTGTTAATTTGGGACTAAACCATGCGCGTGCCCAAAATGAAGACTCCCCAAAGTGTCGTTAGCCCTTCCAGCTCCTCTTCCCTCCAAAAGGGGAGTTCACGGGGTCAGCCTGTCATGGGGATGGCCGGGAAATGCAACTCACACTTCTGTAGGAAAAGGATGCCCATCCTCTCTGGTACAGTTGAGTCCCGAAATAGGTCAAGTACGACTTAAGATATCTTCTGATAGGCTTGCCAAACTGGGCCATATCTCTAATTTGGGGGCTCAATGAGAAAAGAATACCCAACTGTCTCTGCAATCTGTTTAGGTCACAAACCATAATTATCTGGTGTGTAACAGATAAATAAGTTATGCCCTTTGACAGCGACATAAATGGCACGGCGCAGCCTCTAATCAAATCCCACACTTGCAGTCATTCCAGCCAAACATGTGGCTATGTCAGAAGCGGACACAATAGGTGCCCTGCTGGGACCGTGAGAAACCAACATCCAACTTGCCCGGAAAGGTCTTTGGCTTTGACACAAATATGTCCCCTGGCCAATTTTCCTTGCGCCATGGTCGTGGCTTCCCCTACACCCGGGTGCGGTCACAGAGGTGTTTCGGCCTGGAAGTCGAATCGCCTTGGGAGACTTTGACTCCACATCTCACCCCCTCCCCATATTTGGGGGAGCTGAGTTGGATTAATTCAGGGTGGCCTAGAGCACTGGGAAGCTGCTAGAATAGGGCTGGGTGCTTGAAAACCGAATTCAGTCAGCACCGAGCCTCCCGTCCACCCCTTCTCAAAGCAAAATAGTCTTCCACCCCCCAGTCAGGTTCCATGGCAACACAGATGGGAGGGTACAGTTGGCCGTGGCTCAAAATCAAAAAAATGGGGCAATCCGCTGGTTTTGGTCTTTTCCATCTGCCAAGATGCCGATGCCCTTTTCGAGCCACCGGTTACGAGTCAATGGCCGGCTTCCCTTTCGGTTTTTCCGGCCTGACCAGGCGCAGCAGGCCGAGCCCCGTGGCCAGACGAGTAGGGCCCCCCATCTCGGCTCGAGCGGTGGCCAGCGAGCGTTTTGGGCGGTTTGGGATCCCCGGGAGTCGGCCGGGGAAGACGTGGGCTTCAGACCTGGGAGTTTCCTTCAAAGGGACCCGCTCTTGGATGGTTGCTAGGTCCTCCAGTCGAGAGGTTAGAATAAGGGTAGCAACTTTTTTCTGTAGTCTATTTGAGCAGGGGAACCCTCCCCCTACTACAGGGTAAAAAGGGCACTACGGGGGGGGACTTAGGTTTGAAAGGGAAACCAAAAGGAAACCACCCACCTGGAGGAATCGGTCCCCAATTTTGAGAATGCGATGAAGGCTAGCTGAGAATGCAATGCCTGCCGCATTCGGGGGCATGTCGCTTTGGTCTGGGGGGTCCGACTTGATTCTCAAGGGGGGACTCACAAGGCCAAAGTAGTCCCTGCTTTTCGAGACCAAAGGAAATCCTGGGAGCCGCTTCGCAATTGTTCGCCAAACTCTGATTGAGAGACACAGCCTCAGACCACCCATCTGAGACAATTCACATAGGACCATCGTGAAACTACAAACCCGCTTTTCTGAGCTCTATCTCTGGACATCGTGGAATTCCTGTGACAGGGTAGGCCGGATTGGTATCACCGAGAGTGGCCCCAGCGAACCCATGTCCTTTCAGAGCTTCGGTCCCTGCAAATCCCAAGTTGTGAGAATTCATTGAGTTTCTGGTACAGAAGTGGGAGCCAACCCCTCATTCCCACTGATCCGCAGGGAAGCCATTTTGTGGGGTCTATGCGTGATCCATCAAGATGAGCAAATCATGTCCCCTTTGGAAGCAAACCAAGTTGCTAGCGCAAGACAAGCATACCCATGTTGACAGCCGCCCTTGTTTGACCTCTTTGGGGTGAACTTTGACTTCCAGTTGCGTCACTGGAGCACCTCTACGTCATGACCTTCGCTCCTTCGTTCCTTCATGCAAAAGGGAGCCCTGTTGTAGGCAACTGCATAAAATATGGGCATGCGTCAAAATCGGGATTTAGAGCCGGAGATGGGTGGTTTCCTTTTGGTTCCCCTTTAAACCAACCCCAAAAAGCGTACGTACACAGCACACACACACACACACACGTATGTTTGAAAAGGACCAAAAGAACAAATCCACCTCCCAGTTGCCACACCGCAATGCGAGCCAAATATCGCCAGCCAAGGAGAACACCAACTTGACGCCACGCTTTCGCCCAGATCCAAGCGGCCATCTCAACCACGAGGTCGACCGGAAACGTGGCAAGAATGTCGAGCAGGAGCCGACCTCGGCAACAAGACCAAGAGGGACGTCTCTGCGTAGAGTTAAACCCCCAAAATGGGATGCTCCTTTTCAGCTCCCCTCAAGCCAGCCTCAAAAGGGGTACTCCCAAACAGCACATCCAGAAAGGAAAACAACAAAGAAAGCGGCTTCTTTCTTAAAGAGGGAAGCTCTAGAACTAAAAAGTATATTGATGTTTTAGGGAACCAGCACAAACCGGAAAATTCGGAAAATATACCCAGCAACGCAAAATAGTAAACCATCTGACCAAAAGACTTCCATGCAGCGTTTTGTTGAAGCCCAGATCTAAGGGCGTATTGTGGGTCCAAGGCAAACAACCCCAGCATCAGTCCGGCGAGAGCGTTTGGACTAACTTCCCGCGGGAAACTCCGCCCATGAGCCATTGGCTCAACAACAAGCATCACCGCATTTCTGCGCTTTCTATACCAATTCAAGTCCCAGCGCTTAAAAGCTTGAAGATCAACGTTTGGTTCCGGCCATGCAAAGACAAACCCGACAAATGTCGGACAACCAGGCTCGAGCTTGAACAAGCCAGTATAAATTCACCAACATGGAGTGCCGTGACGTGCGCACAGAACTAATCTGATTGAATTCAGGGATCCGATCGGCTCCTGCATGGGGTCGATCGGAGGCACCACAAGCACACCGTATCCCTTTGACCAACGTCAAAACCGCAAAGCGCACTGCGTGACCCCTCTTCGCACGCTCCGGAATTGCTCGGGTACAAAGGAAATCAGAGAAATGTGTGAGTGTGTGTGAGTGTGAGTGTGTGTGTGAGTGTTGTTTCTTGCAGGTGCCCTTTTCAGCTGAACCAAAAGGAAAAACCGGTGTGCAATGGTTGGGGTCGCCCCACAACACCTGACCATTGTCCTAGCTGAGGTCCTTTTGGTTTTCCTTTAAAACCACCAAAAAGGGGTTACCCCCCCCCCCACCAAAAAAAAAACAGACGCAGTTCTTCAAACAAACCTGTCGCACAAAAGCTTCGAAGCCCGCCATGGGAGAAAAAACATGGGGAGCACCCGTTTCTTTCTTGGTTGGTGGGGCAACCAGCCTCCCTCTGGTTACAGGAGCCCCGACCAAAAAAGAAGAAATCCTGGCCACTGGCCGATAAGGAAAAAGTATGTTTTTCGGTAGATGTTCAAGGACCTCGGAACCCACCTCTAAAGAAGAGCAGAAAATTCATTCACTTCCTGAGTGGACTGGCCCAAAAACGTCCAAACGCGTTGAAAACCACTACAATGGTCTTCCCGAAAGCTTTAAAGTCCATGAACTACAATGATCTCCATGAGCTCACGGAGAACAAGGGAGCAGCCCAGCTGTGCGCCGGAGAAGGCCGAGGAAAAAAAGGCCACGGGGCTCTGCCCCACTTACGACGCACCCCACGCCAGGGGGCCGCTCCACCAATACGCCTTGATGATGGTGAACCTGTCCGAATCGGAAGAGAGCCGCCGGCTCGGAGCCCCACCCCTTCCGCCCGGTGAAGGGAGCTTGTCTTGGGGGCTCGGTGGGGAAGCAAGGCTCGGGAGCATCTTTCTGGGCTGCCCTCAAATGCCCTAAACGTTTGACTTTTAGTGGGTTAAATGGAAACTACCACCAAACCCAACAAAAACCTGAGAACCTAAGGGGATGGCTGGGAGCCAGCGAGTTTTAGTGAGGAAGTCAAACGTCAAACTCGGGTAGTTGGATCACAAGCAGGAAGCAGCTTGCTAGTCAGCTGGATCCCTGGCAACTGAACTTGCTATCTCCTATGGTATCCTTGAAGAGCACACGAACACATGCTCATGTTCGGCATTCAATTGGATTCGGATTTTCAGCTGATCCCCGAGCAAAAAGGGGGGTCTACCACTTCCCGCGCTTCCTGTGTTTCTAGTCCCAACAATCACCTGGCCCAGAAAAAAAGGGGGTACGCGGAAACTAATATGTTCTGATTCTGTTTCACATTTAGTCTACCCAAAAATTAACCCGTGTTGGCGGAGAGCTAGCAAGAGAGCTTCGGCGGCGACTTGATCGCGACACCCAAGATCACTGCATCGGGGGCAAGAAACAAACGCTTTAGGACCTAGGCGCAGTTGAGAACAAGTTGCCTCAGCCATCCCATTTGGGCTGCATGCCATGTCTGTCTATTTGGATGGGAATTGACCCCCTTCGTGCGGGCATTTATGTTGCAAAGACAAACCTCAAGGAGCTGCCCAAGCTGAGCCCTTCGTGCCAAGCAGCTGGGTTCCCAGTTTGCATCAAAGGACCGCGCAGCTTTCAATTGGTGTTTTTTTTCTCAGCCCGGTTGGCACCCCCAAACATGAAATCCATGACCCCCGTCACAGTCTCAACCCCTTCGAGGGGCCTTTAAAAACTTTGGCCAGTGACCAAAGAGAAACTTGCGACTCCTTGCGCCAAAAAAGCGGACATTCGGACCGGCGACCCAAGACGGTGGTGTCCCTTTCGCTTTCCCTTTCAACCAAGTCGAAAAAGGGCACCATCTCCACAAGACGCAAACCCCGCATGGGGAACCCAAAGGCTCCAAGCGTGGCTCGTTTTGCGTCGGCCTCGAAGTTTCCCTCATTCAAAAAATTGGCCCCTTCCCCCCGTCAACAAGCGGAGGCGTGCCTAGAGGTAATGTAGCCAGTTGGGTTCCAAATCGCCTGGTTGCAGGTGAAGATGATGTCCACAGCAAAGGTCGCGTCCTCGGATTTTCGGCACGGAGGTCGCGAAGCAAACACTCAACGAAAAAAGCTATTCCGAGCACAAGTAATGGCAACCCCACCATGCCAAAAGCATCTCCAAAGATCAACCCGCCATGCGAGGACCTCGAGAAAATCACAACAAAAGATGGGTGCAGGCCCATCGCAGAACCAACCTGGGCTGCGGGGTCACGCCCAGCCTTTCATGGTTGGCTGGTTTTTCCTTGAGCCCTTTGAAACAATTTGGCGGGTTCGCAAACAGCAACTTCAGTCCAACCGACAAGAAACGCCTTTTGCGCGGAAACCTCACGGCCACCCGAGCCACCAGGCGTCCGTTCTTCTTTCTTTTTCTCGGGAACATCCTGCGTCCAAAAGCTCAAGGACCGGAGCAAGAGTTGCGATCCGGGCAGCTAAACAGCAGTCCACGATAAAGGCGAATATGTCCTGTCGAGTCACAGAGATGTGCGCCAAAAGTGCACATCTAACTCCCGATTCCGGTCGGGGTAAACTGGGAAGCCACCCAACCTCCACACCTCACTGCCGCAAGTCCGGACTTGTTGCTACAACCGATCTTCCAGAAAGCTCGTCGGGAAACTGAGGAACTCAGCCGTGAACCCTAATAGCCTGACCGTGGCACATGGCATGAAGCGATGCCGCTTGGGATTTGAATTCCATCTTTTGGGCTACGCCACTGCAAATGAGACAAACGGGGAAGCCAATACACAGTCAAAGGAGTTGGACCTCTCACGGAGCAAACTATTGCTTAGTCGTGGGTAGACTTCACTTCCGGAAATATAGTTGAATCCCCTCAGTGAGGGCCTTCATCATGGTGCAAAAAATCGCTCGAATGAGCTCGCCCGGAAATAACCTGGCCAACAAAACCCCCTACATATTCCCTTTGATCACAGGGAAACTCACCTGTGGTTGCCGAAAGTGTGTTGAAAACTACTCAAAAGGGGAATTCTATTTTTTTTGATCCCTGCCCTCAGGGGTTGCAGAGGTGTCCCTCGAGGCCAAATCCTACGAAAGACCTTCCTTCCAGCCAGAAACATCCAAAATTCCGCTCGAGTAAGTTTGCAAAAACAAAGCCGCCTGGAAACGGGCTGGTGTCTTTTGCAGGATGCGGAACCGTCCTCCTGAGTGGACTGGCCAAAAAAGGCAGCCATACTTCTGCTTGCCACTAAAATGGTCGTCCCAAAAAGTTTAAAGTCCATGAAGTCGGGGAGTGAGAAAAAGGGAGCAGCCCAGGTGTCCGGTGCCGCAAAAAGCGAGAAAACGATTGAGCAAAAGCCACGCCCCGGGGCTGCTCCACCAATACGCGATGGGAAAGACCTTGAACTCAGCAAGGCCTCTTGACACAAGCTGATCTCCCCAGCCCGCCGGAAGCTGACCGCTGGGCTTTGAAGAAAGCCGAGCTTGGTGCAACGGCCCTTCCAAACGCTTTTTTTCCTGGGGAAAAGCAATTGGGCGGTGGGGTCCCCAACAATGGGGATTGTCCTTCGGTCTCCTTTGCTTAAAGGCACCGCAAAAGAAAGAAAAAACGCCCGTATCATTCCAAACTGTGCCAAACGCCCTCCTGATTTGATTCGAAGAACCTGCGAGAAAAGTGTGTCACTGTTTGCTCCATGTGATTTTTTGAGTGTCGACCAGAGGAAGAGTTGTCCAAAAAGTGCAAAACGCTAAGGCCAAGACCTCTTGGCCCTTTCTCCGAGGCGACCCCATTGGAACCCCGGCAGCTCTGCAAGAAACACATCCAAACCCTATATTTGGAGCGAAACCCCAAAAAAATGGTGGACCTGGGGGAACTTTCAGTGGGTCACTGGAGACATGCTCTTCACGTCCGGGGTCAAAGACGGAATCATTGTCCTGCGGGTCCAGCAAAGCCTCGGCTGACTGAATGCGGATTCGCCACGCACCATGGAACCTTTCGAAAGGTTGTTGTCACGTTTCTCAAAGGGGTCCCCCAACGTGATTTGGCTTCCTTTTCATTTGTGTCCTTTTGGAAAATAGCTGGCCCTGGTAGATGATCGAACCACCGGGCCTATTTTGCAAGCAAACCAACCAAAAACGGACACCTGTGTTCCTTTTTTGGCTTCTTGTTTAGGTTCCAAAGGGGAGTCCACCATTTCGATTGAAACTCTCATGTGCGAGGCGAGGCGAAGTTGTGCCAGAGGCCCCTGGGTTCGGAGAAACGATCAGAGGACCCAGCGAGCTCGGTTTATCGGTTTTCCCTCCGAAGCTCGCCTCTCGGAAAACTCTTTGGCTTCTTTTTGGCTTGGAGCACCATCCCCGTAGACGCCAATGACTTGCACGGAAAGCACGCGCCCATTTTTCGGAACAAAAAAGAAAGAAACAAACGAGCGACGGCAGGTGTCCCGTGGCTTGCAGCAAGCCACGTGAGTCGGGACTCGAGTCTTACTCCAAAAATGGTGCCGCATCCCAGGCATCCCCAAAAGAGAGTGTGTGTTGCTTTGATGCTGCGCCGGTCCCAACAAACATCCCGACTGCTATCGTAGCACCTCCCCCCCCCCCACCGCCCCCTCAGCCCTTTTTGCTTTCGCTCCAGGGGGCATACCGCATCGGGGTAAAGAAGCCGCTCACGAGCACCATGAAATGCATCAGGTTGGTCCACACCTGGAGGCGAGGCCCCAGGGCCACAGCTCTGGGATGGCAGTGAGTGAGCAACCAACCGCTTTGATAGACCCGGGGGGTTACAGGGGTGCTGGTTAAAGATGCACCCACACACACACACACATACACATGTTCAGTCATCATTAAGTTGGCGAGAAGGGGACACAGGACCCAAACATCAAACTCATCTTTGATCAAAACACAAATTGCTGCCTAATGTGCGATAGCTAGGGAATCAGAAATGGAATGACCCCAAGACGAAAGAACAAAAAACAACTCCGACTGGTGGCTTCCCTCAAGGGCATCCCTGGGTTCATTCCCACCTTCCCCGAGCGCCAGCAAGATTGATCAAACAACGAAAGCGAGGAGACATATGTCAGAAGAATGCCTTTACATCTGTATATCCATTCCTCCTATGAGGCGATTCACAACCCTTCATCATAGAAGCGGTCACACAGGGTCACGTGTCCTTTTGGAATTGAGTCATGCCAATGTCAGCAGAAAAGCTTTGGCCCCATTGTACTCCCTCCAAAAAACGAACAGAACCAAAAACGCGAACAAGTAAAACACATACCAAGAACATTTGATTGGCCCTAAAGCAAGGCTTCCTCTGCCACAGTAAATAAGCTCCGTCGGTACGACTTCACAAATTGCCTCACATCATTAACCACGCGCAGCGGTCAAGAGATCCTGAGAAAGTCGGGTTCATATTTCAAGGGTATTCCAGAACTTCCGTTTTTGCAAGGAAGCGCGAGGAATGTGACTTGTCATCTTACTTCCACAGATCAAGCTGCCAGCTTTCACTAAGCCATCCATCCATCCATCCATCCATCCATCCATCCATCCATCCATCCATCCATCCATCCATCCATCCATCCATCCATCCATCCATCCATCCATCCATCCATCATCCATCCATCCATCCATCCATCCATCCATCCATCCATCCATCCATCCATCCATCCATCCATCCATCCATCCATCCATCCATCCATCCATCCATCCATCCATCCATCCATCCACATCCATCCCCCCATCCATCCATCCACCATCCATGTATACCATCCATCCATCTACCCATCCATCCACCAGCCATCCATCCTCCAACCCCGACTGGTCAAAACTCATGGCCGTGGTGGTTGCCTCTACATCTAGGTCCTCCAGTAGAGAGGTTAGAATAAGGGTACCCTTTTTTCTGTAGTCTATCTTAGTAGGGGAACCCTCCCAACCAAAAACGGGGAGAGAAGGGCACTACTGGGGGACCTAGACATGCAGGAATCTAGTCTGAACTCCTTTCTCAGGGCTGGCCGATCACCAGCCCCAGACACATGCCGCTCTCGACGGCACTCTTTCAGGACGAAAGAGGAGCTGTGACCGTCACAGCTCCTCACGATCATAGGTGTCCTTGGGGAAACAGATGGCCCTGGATGATTAAACCACCGATGCTTATCCAAACCCCGGGCCTGGACCCATTTGTCCGTGGGGATGAACAACCACCGCTCCCGCGCGTACTCCTCATCCAAAGCGCCCTCGCTGAGGACTCAGCCAGCGAGGAGCGGTCTCAAAACGCATGGGGCGGGGGTGGGACATCTGCGCTAGAAGTCCCAACTCTTAAAAAATGGGATGGTGTTCCTCACTTCCTGGGGTTGGCTGGCCATAGAATAAGTCCCAACTCTCTGATTGCCACAAATGGCGACCAACCCCAAACGCTTCAAAAGCTTCTTCTCCGCTTTCTCGCGTGAGGTTTCAAGGACCAGACCGGAGCCCACCGGTTGAAAGCGCTCAGTTTTCTCTCTCGACCCAAAGGGTTGAGGCTCATGGCAGACAAAGAAAACCACGACTGTGAGTCGCCCATGTTTTTTGCATAGCGCCCACACAAGGCCCCAAATGCACCAAGGGACTCTGAAGCCGGCCCAGGTCCGAAGCACCGGCCCCCATTCATGTGATTGCTTTTTGAGTGTGCTTGGTGAACAAAATATATACAGTTGTTTGGTGAATCAACTTCAATCACTCAAAGGACTGTTCGGCTGAATAGTCTCACATGTTCATTGAAAAGAGATTCTACGGTAAAAAATTGAAAAAGCACCGAATCATGTTTCTTTCGGAATGAAATCTCTTAAAAGAAGTACCTTGAGGGGTTCTATCTGACCGCCTACACAGGAAACTGCCTGTTGTTCTGTAGCCGGAGCCCTCCCTTCCCTTCCAGAAATGCCCCACATCCTGGGGGGTGCTTTGCAGAGGACGGGGAGAATGGTAAAAGAAACATCTAGGAATCTCACGAGCCAACCCGAAGGCAATCTTCAAAACTGGCCGGAGAAACAGTGAGGGAGCGAGCCCAGTTTAGGTGATGCTCAAGATTGGAGTGGAAAGAATGCGGTGACTGGAAAATTGGCCGATTGGAGTGCACTCTGTAGGCCGGATTTCGGTCAGTTTACTCTGGGCTTAGCGACAATAAGGAGTCGACACCTGACCTGACGTACCGTTGAAGCATTCACAAGACAAAGTCCCTTGTGCAGCCCATACCTGATCAGGCTGGCAACGGTAAACCGATCACCAATTGCATTATTGTCAGTTCGCCACAAATGCTGTGCCGATCTTGGGGAGGAGCCCAACTGACTCACGTGAATTCTCAAAATTGGGAGACTCCTGGTGGCTTCATGCGCACAAGCTTGCTTGCTTTTAGCAGGGGTCCGGACCCCACTTTTAGAGGTCCACAAAAGGGGGAAATTGACTCCGACCCCCCGCTAGATGCCTTTCAGGCCGGGCCCTTGCAGTCTTTCGGCAGCATTGCAATCGTGTCAGACATCGAGCAGCGATATGTGATGTTACTTGCAGTCATGATGTCATCATCTCTTTCAGAGATAATCCAAACTAAACACAAAGGCCAGTTGGACTGCAATAAGTTTTGCGAGTATCCGATTGCCCAAATCCATTCATGTCCACTTCACCCAAAAAAAGCCACTGGCCTTCACCCCATGCACAAAGGACCACGAGCATAACACAAGCAAGTGCGGAGTCAGGATCAAAACGCGGCAAACGTCACCCAAAACGCATGGGCATGCTTTCACCTATGGCAAGAGGATAGATGCACGTCTCCCTATCCTTCACCCGTGTCTGCAAAAATGGCTGTGTCACTCTTTGGAAGTTGGTACCCTGTGGGCCAATAGAAAAGACGGCAATTTCTACAGATCCCACAAAAAAAATATTAGCACAAACAGTTGAAGCTAGCAAAACGACAATGTATGCAGATCCCACAACACAAACAAAAAACAAAACACGCAACAAGTTGAAAACGTCAAATCCTTGCGCCAAGTCGACTTCGCCTAAAGCCAAGATGCGGCCGTTTCCACTTCTCGAACTGGGCACAGTGATCCGGCTGGGGCTATGGGCGCTGGGGGTTCAGATGGAACCTGAGAAGCCTCCTCTTTAGCCTCCTCTTTGGGGGCTCATTTTTTGCGGAGCATCTCTGTTGCACACTTTGACCCCAACCCCCCCTCCGGATCCCCTTAGTCCACAGGGAGTCGTTCCCATGAAAGGGAGTCAAGAAGACACGGGGTGGAGTCAACCTTGTCAGGAAAAAGCTGAAAACCACCCCCAGATACGTAACTTTTGCTTGACCAGAAACACCTTGAAGGTGCGAGGATCCAATTGCCGCCGCCCTAAAAAAACAAACTTCCGCCCAGAAAAGGGGCAAGATCTTGCTGGTGGGAATGGTCCCCCAGAAAACGAGGGCTTCCTCTCCTGAGAGACAAAGAGTTCTCAACGGCCGACCAGTGAAGACTCTTTAGGTGGGGCCTCTGGCTTGCGGCCTCAAATTCTATGTTTGGGATGTGAGTGGATCCGTGTTTGACAAGAAGTCGTGGTCTCAGCTTTTCTTCAAATCGTGGCCCAAAAGGGATCTGAGCACTTTTTACCCAAACCCCTCTGGCTTTGTGCAGAACTGGCGACCACTCAGCTCAGCTTCCATCCAATTGCTGGTTTGGAATGGTGGCTCAGTGGTTAGGGGTTCCCATGGAACCCTCTACAAGAACCAGGGCTTCAAAACAAAAAGATCCAAGCCACCAGGCTCCAAACCGTCAAGTAAGCGCAACCAAAGCTTGGCCTTGCTGGCGAGTGAGTGGAGCCCCAGCTGATGTCTTTCTTAGTTTTTAGGTTTTTTTCAGTCAGTCCGGGGGAAACGGACAAGTTCCCAAAGGTTAAGCCGTTGGCGCTTTCTATGTGGGGAACCGAGTTGAAGCGGGTCCAAAAAAATACCACGGAACTGAGTAGCGTTGCTCAAGTGAGGATAAACTTCAAAAGAAGTCGTCCGAGCCGTTCATCCTCACGGAGTTACTCTGGAAATGCGAAGGAGGAACTGAAACACCTCTTTTGTTCCCAAGAAGGTCATGGGACAATCTAGGGGTGTTTCGCCCGCTGGCATTTGAGTTGCCCTTTCCTGGCCTTATGTTCTCCTAGAACCAGCACGAGAAAGATGATATCGACCGTGAGTCTGGAAACTTCTTGGGCATGGGGCAAAATTAAGCCACCCGGGGACCACAAGGCTTAGTCCTTGCTTCCATTTACCTGGGCAACCCATGGGGTACCTACTTTTGACCCACAGCCACTTGTGTCCGCATGACGAACCTTGGCAAAGGTCCCTCCAGAAATTTCAGTCCAGCGGCTTCCAGTACATCTTGGTGGGCGTGTGCTCTGTCCAAATCTGGGACCCCATGACGCTGTCGCCAGCTTCTGGCCACCGGAAAAACTCTCACAGATGGAGGGGGGGGGGTCCTGTGTATTTTGCTTCGGTGTAAACAGCACACCTTTTCAGGGCTTGATTTACAAAGAGCCCTTCTCAGACTTAAAAGGCGGTGCCTTTTCAGGTTAGGCGTTTAGAGCGTGGCGTCAATGGCAAACAAAGGGAGCAATACCATGGAAAGCCCGGGGCTACCAGCGAGCGCAGCTTCACCAAACTGCGCTTTAGGAAGCATGGCTTTGTCATGCTCAGACCTCCGAAGCAAAGTTTGCCCTTGCTCACCCCATGGCACCAAAGGGCTCTTTGCCCGTGTTGAGTAACCAAAGCCAGTCAACGTGGCTCCGAAGGGAATCCAAAAGAAGAAGAGAGACAAACGCGTTGGCGAAAATAGATTGGTGCAACTGCTTTCCGGCGAACGACCATGTAAACAGAAACTAAAGGAGGTTCGCAGGGCATCCAAGCAAAGAAGAGCTAAGAACTTTCTCCAACTCCCAACTCCTTGTTTGGCTTGCACTCAGATACCTGTGACTAAAACCACCCAGCCAAGACCTCCAGTAAACACCCACCACAGACCTCAAAAGCCCCATTCGAGCCGAAGACAACCCATCCAGCATCCCAACATGTTCATTTCCAGCATCCCCAGCATCCCCAGCATCCCCAGCATCCCCAGCATCCCTAGCATCCCCAGCATCCCCAGCATCCCCAGCATCACCAACATCAATAGAATCACCAGCGCATGCAAGCTGCTCGAAGCACGAGACTGGGTGCAGTCTAGCGTGACGCTTGCGCGAAACGCTCTACAAACCAACTTGGAAAAAAAGGAAAGCGGATGGCTACCAAGCGCACAGATTCTCAAGTAGATTGCAGTCTTTTCTATTATTTGGGATGGGCATTTGGCAACGCATTTCCACTAGGATTCGAATGGGTGTGACCTTACTGAGTCCTACTTGGATTCCATTCAAAGCTTGATTTTGTTTTTGGAGCAGCCGTTGGTGAAGATGTGAAATTAGTACGACAACTGCTACATAACACTGTGGTTTACAATGGACCATGGTAGCGCTTGGGGCTAGGCAAAAACACGACTGAACTATCTTGACTTCTACTCGATTTCTAACTGAATTAAAATAGAAATCAAAAAGGACAGACACCAACCACAATGTCTATGTCAAGTTAACATTTCAATCTGAATTATGCTATTTATGAATTCTACATGCACAGGAGTTCCTTTCCAATAGAACTTGCCTTACAAATCAGTTGACATGTCAAACAAGTGCAGCCGCCTCTGCAAACTTTACTCCAGACCTTTTTTCCTTATCTCCCCCCTCTACTATGTCAACCCCCACCTCTATCAACCGAGAGGTGGCTTTCCAGCATTCCACCCTTCCAAATGAAGTAAGACTCCGGGTGAGCTCGTGCTCCGTTTCCCCAAAAAAGGTGATGCCACTCAGATCCGTAGGCACCAGCCCTTGCGCCCAACTCGGGGTCCCCCCCCGATTTGCCCGGCCTGAAGGCGGGCCGTTCCGGAAGTCAAAACCTAGCGCTCTCAGTGCTACTGGTTCGATGGCAAGGAATGAAAAAACCCTCAAGAAAAACCATCCCCGATTTGGTTTGCTTTACGGGAATCCCCTTCCGGTGCACTCCCAACACCCTGGGTCATTCAATCCTAGTGAGCAGCAGCAAGTGCAGTAAACCCCACAAATGTAAGGTGGGCGCTGCTCCGTTGACATAACTCTTGAAGGGCAAAAACCGGTTTCCGGGTTTTTCTGACCCGACCGGGTTGCGGGCCCTCTCCAAAGCAAACAATCCGGTAAATTTGAGGACAAAACATGAACGTCAGCCGCAGTGCTCCTTAAAGACCCATAGACATGTGGCCAGCGAGAAGCTTACGCAAACCCAGCAAGCCAATTTTCTCCCCTTGGTTTGGTCAAACCAACGAACCCACCCGCACCCCCCGCGGTTTCCACCAATCAGCCGAGGCACCGGAGATGCCAGATCGGGAGGTGTCGATCCTCGGCCCAAGCTGTTGATCCAGAGGGTCGAAAGGCCGATTCTTACTGAGAAAAAGAAAGCAGATTAAGACAAGATACCCGTCAGAACAGAAGCTGCATGGGTTCCATTACCTGCTTGCCATTGGCCTTCCATTCGGCCCACGTTCTCATGAGACAGACCAGCAAAATGGCCCTAAATCTGACAAAACGCTCAGATGCGCCACATCCCAAATTAAGCAACAACTACTGGAACTGTTGACCAACCCCCACATAGGCCAGCACGGGGAATCCCCAAAATGGGTGGCGTCCTTTTGGATTCCTTTGAAGAATCCATGCTGCAAAAGACAAACACGCACACAAACACACACGAACGCACACAAACGCATGCGCGCGCGCACACACACACACACAAACACACTTGGTGATGTGTCAGGACTCGGGGCCGTGCTAAATGCGCACTATCATATGACTTTTGCAAAAGGGTGCCGATTCGCTTTGACACACGGCCATTCATGTTCAACTCTAAAGAATCGCTGTCTCTGCCCACGTTCTCACTTGAGTGCTATTTGTTCCGATGTTTGCCAAGTGTTCGGCTCAAACGGAGGCCACGTCCAATCCATAGGTTTTCTCCAATGGGAAACAACAACTATGTCGCTTGCTTTTATTTCCGCAAGCTCAAAAGACGGCCATTTCCGCAGTCCGTGAAACGTGTGCCTAGCGACAACTCAGCCGATGGGGGGAAAAACACATGCAACATGCGTGGAGCAAAGGCATCCTCCAGGAGTCATCCCACAATTTCCCTGCCCAAAGCCTTACCAATTCTGCCCTCCAATCTGTTCCTTCTCAATGCGGAACCCCAAAACAAATGGCAAAGAATCTCCTCTCGAGGAGCCCCTTTTGCAACATTGGGTAACAGCAGATGGCACAACTCCAACCCACATCTACCCAAAGGAACCACGCGCTTGCACCCAAAACCCGAGAAACCCCACTGCCTTCGCATGTTCAGTTCCGTTCGAGCGGCGACTTGCAGGAGAGTCTGCTCGCCTTGGTCCCTGTCCTCGGCAATGCGTCTCACGTTTCCATGGCCCAGTCTGGGACTCCCAGGACTCCCTTTCAAGCAAGCCCCCCCCGCCCCCGCCGCCTTTGGGCCCCCAAAGCCAACCCACCCTGTGGCAATCGACTCATGTGCGAAAACCCAAAGAATCAGAAGAAAGTGTCCCTTGCCACTTGCCAATCTTTAACCGTAATTTGATTGCGGGTTGATGTGGGGTTTGTTGTACATTCGACAGACCCATCACTTGGGGGAGTTTCGAATGGCCAAATGGGACATTTTGAAACCACAAAACACGGGCCTCGAAAAGAGACGCCCTGGATGTCTCGACAAAAAGTGGCACATTCGAAATTGCATCCTTAAATGCTGGCACAGCAAATGCAAATGTTGATCATCCACAATACTGGGCTGCCTAGTTGGCTAAATGGACACTACCACTAAACCCTAAAAGCCTAAAAAGGCAATGGGGATGTCTGGAGCTGCAGTGCGTTGAAAGGGTGTCAGTCGGCAAACTAATCCCTTGCCTAAGCAAAACCATGCGGGGCGAATGAAATCCGGATCGAACAACCGTCAAGTGGGAAAGCAGTGCTCAAATACTTCCTAGGAGACAAGAAACAAGCATGTGTTGGCCAGCGAAGATGCTATTTCACTGGCAATACGTATTGCCCGCGGTCCAAACTTGCAGCTGTGGTCCAAGTATTCCGTCCGCCTCAGTGGACATGGTTGAAAATGTCCGAACTTCTAGGTTGGCAATCGGAACCCATGCCAGAGACCGAGCAACACAAGGGGGAAAACCCAAGGTGAAAGGCTTGGGTTGGAGTCATCCCCGAGAAAACATCAAGTCAAAGCTGCTCTCGCAGTCCGTTGAAAAGAAAACAACCCCCCTCCCCCACTCGCTCCTTTTGCACGGAATCCCAGCAAATCAGGAGAAGCAAAAACGGCGCCCTCTGGACTTCTGGACATCCTGAAAAGGCTGCACAAGAATAGCGTAGTCAGGGGCCCAACAGCCATAAGGCGTTGACCACCCCGAGGTTTGCCGCGCGTGTGGCCCGGCAGCCATAAGGCGGATCGATCTGCCGGCTTGGCCAAGCAGCGGAGTGTGCTCCGCACTGGGCAGTTGAATAGGAGGCTCGACCGTTGTAGTCGTGCTGGCCAGTCCTGGCCGTTGCAAAACTCTGAACCCGTGGAACCCAAAGGGTCCCTTCAGTCAGGTTCCACGCAAGTGGATGGGAGGGTATCGCTTGTTTCCGTTTGCTTCTGATTTTGTTCCCTGGCAGAAGATTCTCATGGCTTGTTTGTGTGCCTCTTGGATTTTGGAGAGTTGCGGGGAAAAAAATGCTGAGCTTTGGACATGTCCTAAGGCAGCTCAAGGCAAAACCCCCGAACGGCTTGCCGCAGCTCTTGCGGCTCCACCTCTGCAGCTCAAGCGGCAACACCAGAGAAGCTGGCTTCTCACAAAGTGCGCAACGCAAGCGGCTCAAGAGCTGCATACACCGGCCAGAGCGCAGAAACAGCTGACGTCACCACGTCACTACTGGATCGCTGGAGGGGAGGGTAGACAACAAGCTGCCTGTTTGGAGGCGAGCTGGGCTTTCGCGCCATGAGCACTCATTCCCTCTTCAAACAAGCAAACCCCCCCCCCAAAAAAATGTGGGGCGGGTACACACACACACACACCAAAAAAAAGAAACGGGAAGAACAAAACCAAAATTAAGTGGTGTGGCTCACCAAGAAAGAAGAAGTTGCGTCCGCCCAAAAAGCAAAGCGACCCTTGCGCGCGCCACACGATTTGCTCCGGAATCTCAAAGCTCTTGCCCCCCCCCCACGGCTTAGCTGGCTATAAAACACCCGAGGCAGTCGGTTCTAAGCCCAAAAACATCCAGTTTATTTCTAAACAAACAAACAAACAAACAAACAAACAAACAAACAAACAAACAAACAAACAGAAACACAGGATGTTCAAATTTCTTGGACGCTGCCGACCTGCACAAAAAGAATACTTTTTGTGGGTTCAATGGACAACCCGTATTTTTATCCCGAAAAGTTAAAGTCGAAAGATCCAACCCAATAGCAATCGAGAAATGATCGATTTTGGGAGATCCACAGATCTCCGGAACTCGCAATTTTGAAATGAACCGAAAGGCGTTTCACCAGTCAAAGTTTGCTTGGCCCTTTTGTCCGCCAGTGCTGAATCATCCAGCTGCAACATAAACGGAAATCTCGCTTAGTGTTGGCTGTTGCTCAACTAGGTCCTCCAATAGAGAGGCTAGAATAAGGGTACCCTTGTTATGGTAGTCTATTTTAGAAGGGGGAACCCTCCGCCAAAAAATGAGAAAGGGCAATAGTGGGGGACCTAGTCAAAAAAGCCGCTGGTGTTCCTCCAGGTGGCCTTGGTGATCCATTTTGAGGCAACTTTGGTCCCCCAAGGCCCCCCCGCACGGCCCGAGGCGCCTTCTTTCTCCACGGTCTCCGGTTCCATCCCAAGAGGACCGTGCGGGCTCGGCATGGTCAACATGTACAGGCGCTACGGCCAGCGAAGGAAAGCAATTTTCGCCAACCCAAACCCCCCAAAACCCCTAAACCTCGGCTTTTCCCTGCGATGTTGATGTTGGGTCTTCCGCAGATCTGTTATTTCTCTCCCAAGTGCCAGGCCGACGGGCGTTGTTGCCCTGATGGAAAAGGGGCCCTTCGGGCAAGAAGCTCTTTGAGCTGGTTCGAGCCAGCGGCGAGACCGAATCAGAGCGCCATGGGCCAAAAAACCCTGCGATCTGCATAGACATTCTGTGGTTCACCCGACCTGAGTTGGGGGTGTGTTCCTTCATGACGGGTTTGGAGAACCACCGCCACTGAATGATCTTAGCAAGGGCAACTGTGAGTATTCAAGGGAAAACGAGCAGCTGATTGTGCGAACTCAAACAGTTCCTTTCTTCCCTGCCCCAATACCCAGGGGAGGCTTGATTCCTGAAATGGGTAACTGGCCCACCCTGGGGCAACCGAAAAGAAAACTCGCTTCCTCTTCTCTCTCTCTCTCTATTGTTGCGCGCAAGGAAGCCAAACCAAATGTCCAAAACAAAATGTGTTGATGACCAAGAAGGGGCAGCTCGGAGCTGCCATCGGAAGACAGGAATCCTCTTCGACAGGGTTCTGCAACTCTGCAAGATATGACTTGCTGGAAGGGTAGAGCAACCAATGGAAGCTTCCAACTTTCGATTTCCCTTAGAACGAGCCTCATATTCCGGTGCCAGAGGAGCGTGTCCTTTTTTACCCTTTTTGGGGGTGGTGCAACATGGAAACCAACAGAGAACACCACCCATTTTGAGGGGTGCCCAATTTAGAAATGGGTGTGGCTCAAAATTAAAGAGCTAGGGTAACGCAGGTTTTAGTCTTGGTTCCATCTGCCAAGGGTGCCATTTGGTACATGTTTTTGAGCCGCAGCCAAATAAACCCGCATGGGAATCAAACAAGGGCGAGAGGACTCCTGACGAACGGTGTCCATTTCCAATGTTTCTGGGCAAGCGACGGCATGGGGAACCCTTCGTAGGGCAGGAACGCTTGCGCGACCAGAAGCAAGTAAAGCACGTCCCCCTGAAATGGAAGCAAGACGATGCGAATTGGGTTGGCAACCAACAAGTTGATGTCGTTTCCCACAATCTGCTGAAAAATATGCTCAAGTCTATATTCAAAGTGAGATGCTTGAACAACTCCTCCCCAAGGCACACCTGCCGGAAGAGAGCAAACTTGATCTGCTCCCGGACCTGCTTCACCTGCAAGGTCCCGGAGCGCTTCTTGGCCACGGCAAAGGTTTAGAGCTTCCCCCCCAATTTGCGATTTGGATTGGAGTCGAAGGGGGAGCTTCCCAGTTTCCCTCAGGAACCAAAGCTCAAATCACTCCAAAGCACCAACATCCGCCGGAACCGGATCAAAGTAGCTCGAGATCAGGGCGAGATCCCACGCAGGACTCTGCCGGGGGATGCAAACCAGCCGTGTGTCCACAAATGGAATAAGGATCTTGAGGATTGCTTTGGGGTGGATGAAACATATCAAGCATCAACATTAGAAGTTTTCTCTGGACCCTTCCCTCCCCGTCATCCGGGGGGGGGGGGGGAAAAAACTGGAGAAAAGGGGGGCCCTGAGGGGAAGCCTGTTGAGGGTTGCCTGTTCTGGTTTTTATGTTCATCTCAAATCTGTGTTCCCCCTTATTCGTTTTGAAAAGAGGGTTTTTAGGGAGCTTATTTATCGTATTCGTTAAGGTAATCATTTGGGTAAATTGTCGCCTTGTTCATTGTTGGGCTGGGGGCCGACATTTTTTTCATTTGAAAGAGTTAACCCTTTTAGTAGTTATCAAGTTCTGGGGTGTTGGTGGTGTATTTGTTTTGTTGGTCTTTTGTTCCCATTAATTTGGTCGTCTGCACCGCCTGCTTCGTGGGCTTTGACGACTTCTTTGTTAAGCCGGGAGCCACAGTTTGACAGCGTCGTTTTGAGACATGTTGTGATGAGCGTGTTTGACACTTGACTGAACCACCAATCTACATAGCTTTTTTTGCTTCCAAGCACACAGACCCATCCCTGTATCTCGCGGTGTCAATGGCGCCTAAGATGAGCAAGTTGGCTTCTGAGCCAACCGTTGAGCCTCATCAATCTGACGCTCAGCCTGCTTCGGGATACCCAGAGACCGCTCCTTTGCCAGAAGTTGAATCAGATGCTCACGAGAGCGACGCTCCCACCAGTGAGACATCTGATGAGACAGAGTCGGAGGAAGACAAGAAGAGCAATGACGGTCAAGAAGACACTCAGGACAAGGACCATGACGACAAGGACGACCCTTCCTGTGCCACTCCAACACTGACGTCTGCGGCCGCTTCTTCGTCTGACCCTGCTCCGATTCCTGCCGAGTTCTTTGACCCCAACTTTGACAAGATGATTGAGGAGGCCACTTCCATTGACGAGTTGAACAAGTTGCACGACGATGCTTTGGCTCGCTCCACCTACTACTGGAAGCAGAAGGTGGCTTTGAAAAAGATTCTCACCAAGGCGGTCAATGCTCGCAAGAAGGAGTTGCGGAAGCAGAGGGAGGAGCAGGAAAAGCAGAACAAGACGGAGCAGGTGGTGCCAACTCTAACCATTCACGTGGTGATTGATGGCAAGTCCTACGCCCTGACTCTCAATGCAACGTCCACAGTCAAGGACATTCGGGACGCTCTCAAAGTCAACTACGGCTTTACCATCAAGCGCTTGAAGAAGCTCCGCTACTTGATGAATGGAGAGGACATGGGCTTGCACGCTCGCAGGGAGATTGGTTCGGGCAAGACTGGTGGCACAGGGTGGAAGATGACCAATGACAGCATTGTCCAGACTTCGGTGGTCGGCCGAGGTGGTGGAAAGCGAGGACGTTCTACGACAACCATCAGCAAGGAGGAGAAAATCAACGCAAAGCAGTTGGAGATGCAGATGTCCGTGAGCCACGTCTTGAACCTTGGCATCCCCGACATGACCTTCAACAAGCAGTTTTTGGAGCAGCTTTCCAACATGCTTTCGCAAGGCAACGGCATTGACGATGTGTTGGACAGCCTTCCCGCCGAGAAGTGCAAACGCATCCAAGCCTACATCTTCACAACCAACAACGAGACCTCTCGCTTTGACTTCATCGCCAAGATTTGCCTTGACCAGTTCTTCACACGCATCAGCCAGATGAGCGCCTTGAATGACTTGATGACGGACACAGCAAAGACGACGACCGCCTACGCCCTCTACAAGAGTTACTTGACCGACGCTTCCCGTATGTCGTGGGAGGGCTTCCGCATGACACTTGACAAAATCATTGAGAAGAAGCAGATTGAAGCTGCCCAGACCGCCACAGGACAGAGTTTCAAAAGTGTTGGTTTTCACAGGGAAAAGAAACCCCACAGTCAGGGAAATGACTTTTGGGGAATGGGGAAATCTAACCCATAACTTTGGGAAATGTTTGTATTTTGTTGTATTCCTTGAAACCCCGTTGTCAGTGAAATCAAACACAGGGAAGGGGGAAATGACACAGAGGGAAAAAAGAACACATATTTTTGTTGATAAACAAGTGTCTGGGGAAATGAGTGACAACTTTCAAGGAATTCACTATAGTTAAATCGGGGAAATGGGTTTCGATGAAGAACATCCCTGACAGGAACCGAGTGAGCCACTGAGAGGAACCAAGTGAGCCACTGATTGGATTGACTTGAGAACTGGAGGTTCTACTTCGCATTGTCCCACTCACTGAAGGCACTTGATGCTAGACTCAGAAAAAAATGAACAATGTAGAGGTTCCATGGTTAAATCCTTGAGTGAGTTCTTGAACAGAAGCGGACTTGCTTGTCAATCACACATCACGCTTCCGTCAGGAAAAAAAAGCTCGTTTGTCTGGATGCGACTACTTCAAGTCAATAGCATGCTGGCAAAGGGTGTTTTTTTTTGTTTTGGTATGACGCTCCGAGGTTGTGAAGTCACCGAGAAGCCTGCCTACCATGCTGACGACTTCTAGGCGCTGGGCTGGAGAGGGTTTTCGTCCTGTACCCCTTTCACTGACCCTTTTGAGGTTTAACCCTAAAACAATCTAACAAATATATCACTAATCAAATCAGTAGGAATTTTATACAACTCATCTTGTTTATGTTTGATGTATCCCTCACCCCAACTATCCTTCTTACCACAAGGCAACCGTTGAGCAGTTTCTAAATGTTTCCCATTCCTAACCTTCCCACAATCCCTATTACATAATGGTCTAGGTTTCCATGTTTCAATGTTTGACCACAACCTCGTTCGCTTCCTGTAGTTCATGCCATATTTGCAATAATCCACATCATAGTATTTCAACCCACTCATGAATGGTTGTTCCTTCAAAAGACCAGTTTGAGGATTTTCCACAACCCACCACTTCGGTTTGAAGTAGTCAATGATTTCAAGGGTTTTCAAAACGATGCTGTTAGCATACTCAATCTTTCGGACGTCCGTCGTCTTCGCTCGGCTGTATTCGATGCAAGGAGGAGATGCCCACACAACATCAAACTCGCCCACATCAAAATCACGATAATCCCAACTCAAAATATCAGTATTGATATTTGCATTTTTCAAATCAAGGGAAATAACACTAAAACCCAAATCCCGAGCAACCCGACCAACCGAGCCTGTCCCTGAAAATAATTCTGATAATTTCATATTATTAGAACTATTTAGATAACTATTTTATGGAGTAATGTCGCGAAGCTCATTAAGCTATTACTTTGTAATAGCGTAATGTCCATAAGGCAATGAAGTGAAAGCATCAATATAAAACCTTTTATTTTCATAATTACTGAGAGATTGCTTTACTTGAGACATTGAATATATTTGATGTGACTTACTCCTAATAAAATTAGATGTGATTTCGTGCTTTTTGTTTTGATATAATGCTTCGTGGTAGTTCTGATACGACAGTTCTCTTTTCACTTTGTGTTTCACTACACCTTTTGATTTCTTATGTTCATCAACCTCACCGTGAATTGTGAAGGCGTAAGATTTAGGTTTTAATCCGATGAATTTAGTAATGATTTTTCCATTCACCTCGTCCTTAAACATTCCTAAGACCTTTTTATTAGTTTTGTCATGACATGGATGCTCAACAGGATAGTCGCTAAAATCCATGTGTTGCTTTATATGATTGAAATCCTGATTGACATCATCAGTCATTGTTTGACTTACATAACTGTCAGTATCAGTATATATCAATTTGATGTTTTCATTATACTTCTTTTTCAATACATCATAATAAAACTGATACATATGTAATTTGCTTAAATCTAAAATGCTCATTCCCAGGAAAATCGGCTTATCCAATTTCAGTTTCGCTTTAGTTTTTTCAACTCCCACCAGATTTTCATTTATAATAAATCGGTTTTTGAATGTTGGGTTATTCACGCATTTTTCATATCTTACCTCATTATCAACCAGTTCAAAGTCCATATGGTTTCGCTTGTCTTCCATAGTTTTTCCGTACACCGCGTTATTCATTAATTTGAATAAATCTTTCTCAAAATCGCTTTTGGCTTCTTTCCTTTTACCAGTGTTGAAGTCAATCCACGGTTTCAACCAAGCCCTCTGTTGAAACTTTATTATCCTATGGACTTTACCCATTTTCATTCCCATTTTCAAATAATACTGTAAAGTCTTGATATGAACCACATATTTTTCTTTATCCTTTAGATTTAATATTAACTTACTTGTTTTCTCGTCCTTGGGACTTTTACCGTCATAATATATTTTATAGACTTGCTTTTGATAGTCGGAAAGCATATTCACATTTACATTCATTATTTCAGGCGCTAGTGGATAGTCAGAGTGGAAATCGTGCAATGTTTCGGGATATTCCAAATCAACTTCCATAATATAACCGAACTCATCGTTTTCATTCCATTTTCAACAATGGGAGTTTTCTTTGCCCACTTGATATTTTTTAGCGGTAACTTCTGGGACATTGCTAAACCATACAAGTTATTAGCATCCAAGTAACTAATATAATTTGATGGCTTGTTCTCATCATATGCTTCCCCCATATACTTATTATTTGCCACTGCTAATTTATGACTGACTTGACACATACCACCTCTCATTCCCTTTTCAACCATCTCAAACATTTCTTGGTCATGCAATTGTTCTATTTCAACACCAGTTTTTAGAAGCATCGCGTCCCATGCGAAATTTGGCAATGTGTAATAATGAGCGGGGTCTAAACCGTAGTATTCCATACACAAGTCTCTAAAGTTTTCAAATACATCGGTCAGTAGTAAAACATCAGTTCTTAAATACAAGTCGTGATACTGCCCGAGTGTTCTAATCCCGAAGTGCTTCCATACTTTCAGTGCCCTTTCATAATCTTTATCACTTACATGTTCTTCACTCAATTTACTGTAAAACGCTTCTTTCGGTGGTAAAGCCCTTTCCTTAAATCTTTCAAAATCATCAAAGTAGTCATAGGGATAAATACCCTTATCAGTCAATAAATCCAAATCTTCATCGGTTTTAACATACGGGTTTCTAACGCTGTATCTGAAATTGTTCTTCCAATTCTCACGCTTTTTATCATCCTCATATTTACTCAACTTCACCAACTTATCCAACGAAGACGATAAGAAACTGAAACTGTCCTTGAAACAAAGATTTTTAAAACCAAAGGTTATAAACTTTTCGCTGTTCTGAGCGATACATTCTATTTTAGAATTCTTGTTCAGTTCGTGAGCCTTGTTGATGATTAAGTGGGCATCATAGTTTTTAAGGTTATGAAGAAACACAGGGATTTTATAATATCTCATACTAAAACCAAGATTACAATCATCGTGGGCGCATCCTCTGTAAGCTCCAGTAAAGTGACAATGGTCTCGAACCTTCTTGTCCTCAGGTTTAAAATCATTTCCACAGATAAAGCAAGTAGTAGCATTTTCAAAATCTTCCTTGTCCTTTTCAGTCATGATTATCTCTTTTACTTCCTTCATCCTACTAATAATATCTTCTCTGACTTCATTGATTTTTTCAACAAACTTATCCATACAATCTTCACCTCTGTATAAGTAAGGCTCACTACTTCCGGTTATAGCATTGACTACATTAATCATAAAACCACACGGACGATGATTTTGATATGATGTAGTTTTAGCTTTTGTCGATTTGCTTTTAACATCAATTGGCACAGTTAAACATTCAAAGTCGGCATAGATTACGAATGGAGCTTTAAGTTTCTTGAAATGGTTTTTGAATGCTATTGTTTCACCTGCTTTTGGCATTTCTATTTTTTGACCCTCAACTGCTAGACATCCCTGTTCTTCGTGTTTCTTTAAAAGTTCTTCTGATTGAAAACCATGAGAGCAGGTTCTACAATGATACTTTTTAACTTTCTTTTTGTTAGTCTGACTACTCATTAACTTATCGTAATTTTTGATATAAGCGTAATGCGATTTAACATCATCAGTCAATTTAATCAAATCGATTTTGTGTTGTGCTTGTGGGTTGTTGCTTCTTTTGTATAATAAATTAGTTTTACTATTTGTATCGGGGTTTATGTAATAAACATTGACCGATATGTGTTTGTTCTGTTCTTCAAATAGTTCAATCTCATCATTACCTACTGGAAAGTCAATATTATCCCATTTGATAAATTTGTCATCTACATATTTCTTATAATGATACATGTCGCAGGGATGGTCTTTTTTGTATAACTCATAAAATCCGCATTGAACGGAATATTTAAAACATAAGTCATTTTTTAATATTAATACAAGCCTTTTTGTTTGCCACCCAGTCGGGCAATGGAATAAAGGATGAACCACGGGTAGGATTGTACCTATCATAACTGATGACTAACTTTTCAACTTGGACAAGAACCAAACTCGACTGAACGTCTTCGACTACTTCAATTTGTGTCTCAATGTCATGTCCAATGTTGTTTAAGACGTTGTTCAACTCATCGGGATTATGAATATTGTATCTTCTGCTTCTTAATCTCCTTTGGATAAGTTCGTTGTCGGGATTTTTGAATGATAAATCGGTTTCCACGATTATTTTCATGTTCGGGCTTCTGTTCAGGAATTCGGCCAGTCGTTGCTTCTGGTATTTTAAGTAGGATAAACCTTTCATCCCCTTTAATCTTATATCACTTACCGAGTAGGTGTTGGCGTATCCCTTGAACGCTTGTTGCTCGTCTGTGATTTTGGACTTGAAACGCTTGACATAATCCTGTAAGGGTCTGCCTCTCGTTAGTTTTAGATAATTAGCACCTTTCATTAAAAGGCCATGCTTTCTATATCCGTCACTCCTCGCCACTTCCTTGAGTTTCGTGTTCAATACGTTTGAAACTGGTTTGTTCTTATCATATCTGTAGGTCTTATCGCCTATTTTGAGTTTTTGTGTTTGCCTCCCTTCTTTTTGTATTAGTTCGCCTTGTTGGCTGTTTAAAATGAAATCTATGATTTTTCCTTCTGTCATGGTAACCATAATACTATACTCTATATAATATAAGGTATTTTCTCTTTAAGTAGTTTTTCGGGCTGGGGTTGACTGTTGGAGAAAATGGGTTTCGGGTTGAGAATGAACGCATTAATCTCATTAAGTGTTTTTAATAAGATGAATGATTATTATTTTTTCATAATGTGCATTGTCGCGAAGCTTGCGAACAAATTTTAGATTTCTTGTGTTTAGATAAATTTGATTTGCTTGATATCGTCCTTCCGCAGTCCTCGCAAGTGTAAGACTGTTTTAGGTTTTGTTGTAGTAATTCTGGTGGTAGTTCTTCTGGTCGTCCCTCCACCTCACGGGTTGCTCACTGTCCTCGCTCGAAGTCTGGTTCTGTTCGCTTATCATCTGTAAGACTAAGTCGTTTTCTGCTTTCATCAGTTCAACCATCATATCAAATTCGTCATTCGTTATTCTCTGTTTACTATTACCGTTAATAAAAATTCCTGTCATTTTACTATATTAGGGCGTTTTGTCTTTAAGTAGTTTTATTTTTTCTTCTTGCCTCGGCTACTTTTTGTATTTATGCTTTCTGGGCTTCTACTCCTGCTTCTTGTTTCCATTTGTTCCCTCGTCCATTCACTACCTCTAGCTATTTCTTGGGGTGAGTTGCTCCTGCTTCTTGTTTCTAATTGTCTTCTGTTCATTTGATTACCTCTTGCTCTTTCTTCTGGTGAGTGACTTCTGCTTCTTGCTTCTACCTGACGTCTTGACCAGAATGATGCCCTCGGTTGTTCTTCTTCCTGTTCCCTTGATTGTTCTGATGGTGTGGATGTCTTCTTGTCACGTTTGAATAGTTCAAATACGCTCTTGTCTTCTCCACCTAAAAATATGTTTCTTAACGATTTTATTTCTCGGCTTTCCTCTTTCTTATCTTTTTCGGTTGATGCTGATGACGATGATGATGTTAAATGAAGACTTTGTAAATCTTCCTGCTTTTCATCTTTTGGTTCATCTTTTGGTTCATCTTTTGGTCCTGAAATTGCATTACTATAAATTTCATCAGCAAAATCTTTTGCTATATATCGTGTTGTTTGTGCGTCTGCCTCGTTGTTTTCATAAAACTGTGATGTTGGTGCTACTTCATCAAACATATCAGGGAACAATTCGTGTTGAAGAACTTGTTCATCAGTTTGAACCCTAGCATTCAACCGTAGTCTCCTATCGTATTTTGAAAGGTCAAAATCGTCAAAATCTATATTGTTGATTGACAAGTCAATTACCTGTCTTTCGGGGATGATTTCAATTTTTAATCTGTGCGTCATCGCTTCCTTTAGCATTTCTTCAAAAGTAGGGCGTCGGCGTAATCCATAATATTTATTAGTCATATTAAATATTATATATTTTTTTATTGTTGAGTTGATGAACTTGGTTTCTGTTTGAAGTATTTGTTATAAACATTGTCATTGTAATATGTTTCTAACCGAGCACGAATTCCTTTTCTTTCTGTTGTTCTTGCATTGTTATATTCGTCTAATAATTCTTTGAACTCATCGTATTTATCTGCATTTATTACATTAAATTGATGTAGTTTTGAAATTATGTTATCCATCATAGTTCCCGGATTTTTCGATAAATACACCGGCCACAACCACTTTATACTAGTTAAATAATTTTTGAAAATTCGTTCGTCATCAACGTCTTCGTTTTCGACATTTTGTAATTCCAACTCGCTTGCTTTTTCATGCATTTCCATTATCTCAGCATTAGTAACGGTTGTTTGCGCGTCATCGTCATCATCTTTACCTTTTTTCAATGCTTCTACTTCAACAACTGGGTCGTCTTCTCGTTCATCTTCTTCTTCGCCTTCCTCTAATGGTTCTAATTCTGGCATTTCATCAGCGGACACCATTGAATGAACTTCTACACCGGCAGGATATGAACTCTTTGAAACAGCGCTTGCCATTTCTTCGTGTTGTTCTCTCCAACGTCTCATTCGTTCAGCAAGTTCTTCTTTCTGTTTGTTTGTTTCCGCCAATCCTTCTTGAATGAAAGACTGGTGTTGTTTCAGTGTGTCAGCAAGTTTCAATTCATCATTAAGTTTAGCTCTTACACTACCATCGTCCGACATTGCTCCTTTCATAACTTCTCCTCTCCGGTCTAGTTCTTGTTTCTTTTGAATGTCTAAGGCTCCATTATTATCAAACTGACTACCGTATTGGTTTAATCTGTATCTTGTCGCTTTTCTGTCTATCACATTTTCAATTGATGGACGGTTCTCATCTCCTACTAATGTTTCTTTCAATAATTCATCATAAGAAGGTCTCAAATGTAATTGTGATTTCAATGACCCTACTTTTACCGGTCCTACTGTATTCAATCTATTAATTGATTTAATCATAGTATATTAATTATTTAGAAAAATAAATTAATCAGAGATATTCTTAATCATTTCTTCTAAATGCTTCTTTCTTACAGTTAGTTGTTCCTTTGTTTGTATTCCGTCTGGTGACCGTGTGTTGTCTAATATGTTTCTTATTCTGTCTAATTCCTTTCTGTAACTTTCGGTTCTGTTGCTTTCAGCTAAATCATTTCTATACTTTATTAATGCTCCTTGTGATTGTCTCGCTTCCAGTGTGTCCTTCAACTGTTTAAAATAATTCATTCTTGAAGCAACTCCCCATAAATCTGAAACATTATAATGACGTTCTACTTGTGGCGCCCTTTTAAATTCTACATTTCTATGACTTCTCATAAGCATGATTAATATATAATATAATTAGATTATTATTTAAAACATTGATGAAGATAATTTGTTTATTTTTTCTTGTTTATCTTGTTTTTTCTTTTGTTTAAGTTCTTCATAATGTTGGCTTAATAGTTCTGTTGCCGTGGGTTTCTTAATAGTTTCTTTAATCACTTCTTGTTTAATCTCATTCTTAATTTCTTCTTTTACTTCTGGTTTATCTTTCTAATATTCTTTTGTGGATTGACTGGGAGCATCTCGGTTTTTGCCCCTTTACAATTTTTAGGATGTGAGTGTCTCAAACTTTTCAATGTCATCTTTTTAGAGCATTGTTCACATTCTACTAATTCAACTTCTTTTTTAGTTCTTGGTAATGCTTTTGCTTTCGCTTTTGGTTCAGGAATGACTTCTTCAGGTTTAACTTCTTCTGGCGTTGGTTCTTCATTAACTGTTTCATTTTGTTCAACGACTTCATTATTAACAGGTGCTTCTTCTGTTTTAGTTTCATTATTAACATCTACTACCTCAATACTTGACATATAATATATTCTATATATTTTCTATATGGAAAAATTAAAGAATATATTTAAATAGTATCGCTTTTAACAATTAATAAAGAAAATGACACATTCACGCCATTTAAATTAATTTCATTACCTGCTGAATTACTAAACCAAAAATCTAATTGTTTAAATGTTCTATTTGATATATCTAAGTAATCTAAGGGGTTCATCTCCCCATCGAATATTATTCCACTGTGTGGTGCAGTAACAGGAACTTTCTTAACTATTGTTGAATCACCAGTAGAACAATTTACTTGATTATCATTAGACAATTGAGAAGAATGAATATAAATATTTCTATTGGGTTGAAGATTAACGAAACCAGAAACATAAGGATTATTATATTGATAAACTACCATTTGATAATTTCCTAAAACTTCATTAGCAGATTGCAAGTTATTAGCATCAACAGTTCCATTCCATATATAATCTGCATATGTTAGTTTCATTTGTTCATCAGTTAACACAGCGAACTTTCTATCGGCATAGTTTGAATAAATTGTTATTTTATTAGTTTTCACACTGTAAGTAACTTCATAAGTATTTGAGAAATTAGTATTATCTACAACACCATTTATTTTTGACTTTAATTCTGTTGCCAGTTCTGTGCCAGTATAAACTCCTTCTGCCAATGCAACAGCAATCCAATGAACATTTGTATTATCTTCATCAGGAACTAATGGAGAAGAATAAAAGTATAATATATTATTTAATCCTGACTGAATTGAATACCAAGAGTTAGGTAATGTTACTTCGTGAATGTAGCAATGAACGCCGTTGTCTGTTTGTAATGTTTCCGGCAATTCAACTTTGATGATGACCGCTAATTCTATGAGCACTGTCAATATACACTTTTTTATATGTAAGCATTATTAATTAATTGAGAAATTAATTTATAGCTTTAATTATATGATTAATAATAAAAAGTTAATTTATGAAATGAAGCATGGGAAAATTAAACATTATCAACCTTATAGGAAAACAACTAAAATAACTAATGTTATGAAACAAACTGACAAAATATTAAATAGTTATTATCCTAATTCAAATTTAACTGATGCACAAGGCTTAAGTAGAGCATATGGCAATGGTAGCGGTTTTTATATTGATGGTGATAAAATGTATGTAAGCGGAACATTTGGAAAAGGAACGTTTGGAGGTGCTGTTAATGACATTCTGGCAGATGTAGGACTTCCCTTTAAAATGACAAAATATTCACAACGATATAAAGACACATCAACAGCATTGGATGAAAACAATGAAGTTAAACATCTTATAACACATAGTCTCGGTTCAAGTGTAGGGGCACAGATAACAAAAGATTACCCTGAAAGAGAATTAACTTTAACCACTTATGGAGCGCCGTTTATATCACGAAGGTCTAAAATTACCGATGATTACATTAATTTTAGAAGTATCTTAGACCCTGTCAGTATTGCTGACCGTGGTGCTATAACTGTTTATACTGGTTCATTAAATCCATTTACTAACCACGATTACATAACTGGATACGGAGACCAAGGTAAAGATGTTTCAAGAAGTGTTGAACCGGTAACGGAGATAATATAGTTAAATAAGTACTTAAATATATAAATATATAATATTATATATGTATAATCAGTTAAATGAAAACTTGACAGAAAGTGAAACAACATATAAACCATTAACAATTGAACAAAGATTAATGGATTTATATAGAGATAATAAACGAACATATGTAAAATGCCAATGTGGATGTTATATATTTAGAGGTTTTGAATATTCCAACTGTTATAATTTTATCTTGTTTAAAGCAAAAGTCGCAAATAATAAGTTCATGTTATTAAATGACAACAACAGATGTAATCACACTCAATCAGACATTGACGAAATAGTAAAAAGAAAAAACATAAATTTATTATCATAATAATATTAATGATGCAACATAAGAAATATGACAATGAAACAACAGATGATATGATTAAGAATGAAAATAAAAAGTATAAGAAAAGTTCATATGAAGAAATTAGAGAATTAGTAATGGAGAAAGAAAAAGGGAATAATCCAGTTGAAGATAAGATTAAGAAAAATAAAATGAAAATATTTAAAAATACTAAATCTAATCAAAAGGATTATACGAAATTATTCAATTTGTAAAAAATGATAATATTTTTTTAGAAATTAATGAAATTACAATTTCATCAATTTGTAAAACATATATAAAATATGTTTTATATATGTTTTGTAAATTGATAAATGTATAAATTTATCAATTTAGTTTAAATTATTTCTAAATTACATTATATATAGCAATGGAAACTTTTAGTGCTGAAGATATTCTAATTGACAACCCCTCATTCAAGTTAAATAAAGGTGCAAGTTATATCAACGACCGTCGTTCAGTCTCGTTTTTTCCTTCTGGAAGTAATATCTACACCCCTTCATCTGGTCAACGTGTGTTGAAAATAGCTTTAAATGCTGAAGATAATACTTGGCTTGACCCGCAGAGTGTAATGGTTTATTTCACTGTTGAAAACACTGACTCGTCAGACAATAAACGCTTACGTCCTCTGTCTCCTGCTTATTCCTTTTTTAGAAGAGCAAGACTAATTGCTGGTAATCAACGTTTTGGTTATAGATATGATGATGATTTAAACACACGTCGTGCAGTTCCTTCATCGGGTCATATTGGTCCTGCATATGACGCTTACACAATTCCAGGCTTTAACAGAAAAATGGTTGTAGGATTTAAACCGATGCTTGGTTTATTCAATCAATTTAAGTATATCCCGTTAAAAGCGTGTCCTCTTGTTTTAGAACTTGAACTAGTTTCAAATTTTACTGATTGTGTTGTTACAGCGGGGGGTCGAGGTTTCCAGCAAGTGGCAACGCAGACTCAAGCCTTCATACAAATGAGCAGTTCTCAATTAGTAACGCATTCCTTCAAACTGATTTGGTAAGCTTGGACAACGACCTTCATAATAAATATGTTGCACACCTACTTGATGGGAAAGAATTACCTATTACTTATAATACTTATATTTGTCAATCTAATCAAGTTCCCGATGGTTCGTCGTCAATTAACACTACTGTTGTTCGTTCAGTGTCTAAACTCGCTACCGCGTTCATCTCTTTCAGTAAAAGCGGAGTAGGCGATACTCACGTTATGAAAGAATACAACAACTTCTATCATCCTATGTATTATTTGAACTACCAAGAAAGCGGATACTACAATCACGACCTTGATTTAGAATTTCAACTTCAATTAGGGTCAAAACTATATCCTGAGTATCCATGCCGTTCATTAACACAAGCATTCTATTATTTACGAAAAGCATTAAATTTACCATTGTTCCATCAACATCATTTATCGATTGAATATTCTGCTTATCGTGTTGATAAGTTTATCTTTGCTATGGATTTCGAAAAGGTTCCCGATAGTTCATATACTGGAATTAACACGAAAGCTGGGCAACAGCTTTTAATTCGTGTGAAACCTGTTGGAAATATGGTAACAGCAAATATGCCAGACACAATATATATAACATTAGTATCAGAACAAATATTATCCATTAGAGACGCCGGAGTGCAGATACTTGATTAAAAATAAGTAAAAATGATAATATTAAAAATAAATAAATATTATCATTTTCTACTATTAATATATAATGCCTTCAATAAATTTAACAAACTTTGAAAATGTTGTAGCGCACACAATTAGCGAAATCAATTCTACAAGCGGGGTAACAAACATTAGAAACATATACGCTAATCAATCAGATATAATTGATTTACTCAACAACAAAGCAGACCAAGTAGATACTTACACAAAAGCACAGATTGACGCTAATTTTTATGATATAACTCAATCATATAACAAAACAGAAGTTAATGTATTATCAAATAATATTAGTTCAAATACATTTTTAATAGGTAATCTGACAATAACTTCAAATACAAATTTTAATAATATTTCATCAAATACAAATTTAATAAATAATTTAAATTCTACTATAACATCTAATTTTAATAATATTTCTTCAAATACTAATTTAATTAATTCAAATATTAATAATATTTCATCTAATACTCATTTAATAGATAATTTGAATTCTACTATAACATCTAATTTTAATAATATTTCTTCTAATACAAATTTAATAAATAATTTAAATTCTACTATGACAACTAATTTTAATAATATTTCTTCAAATACTAATTTAATAACAGGATTAAATAGTACAGTAAATTCTCATATTTCAGCCATATCAGATTTACAGAATGGAGGTTCACTTAATGAAGCAGATTATTATAATAAAATAACGACTAATAATTTATTATCAGAAAAATTAAATACATCAGTGTTAAATAATACATTAATACATAATATAACAACTACTTCAACTTTCAAAATAGCAGAATTTGGAAATTATAATTATTATCATGAATTATACAATAATTATATTGATACTTATGTTTATGGAAGTTTAACAGGCGCGACAATGTTTTTAAATCAAAGAGGTTTTGGAGATGTAGAAATTAATAATTCTTCAACTTTTCAAAATGATAAAATATTATTAAATCATAATACTACAATATTATCTAATTTACAAGTATCTGGTTTATTTTCGTGTTCGTCTATTTTAGATATAGCAGGCTCTGATGCTAGATATGTTTTACAGTCAGATAATTTAGCAGGATTAATAAGTGGTAATACAAATACGATAAATACAATAATTACAAATGATAGCGCACAGGATGTATCAATAAGTCAAAAATTAGACAAAGTTAATACAACTGCACAAACAGTAAACTCTCCATTAATACTTAGTTTAACAGATAATACTAATGCAATATTTAGAATCCAGGACGCAGTTAGTAACCAACGACTGGAATTCAAAAGAGGTTGTCAGTTGGACTCTTATCAAGGACTAACAGGTGCTACTCCTTATAGATTATGGTTAGGATGGAATACAGGAGATGTTATTATTGGAAGACCTAATAATGCTTCAAGAATTACGATTAACGGCAATGTTCATACTTCGTATAATTTTGCTCAAGCACATGGAACATCATATTTCGAAGGAGGTGTATATATGAAAGGTAATTTATTTACAAATAATGATTTTTTAAGTAGGATAAACCTTTCATCCCCTTTAATCTTATATCACTTACCGAGTAGGTGTTGGCGTATCCCTTGAACGCTTGTTGCTCGTCTGTGATTTTGGACTTGAAACGCTTGACATAATCCTGTAAGGGTCTGCCTCTCGTTAGTTTTAGATAATTAGCACCTTTCATTAAAAGGCCATGCTTTCTATATCCGTCACTCCTCGCCACTTCCTTGAGTTTCGTGTTCAATACGTTTGAAACTGGTTTGTTCTTATCATATCTGTAGGTCTTATCGCCTATTTTGAGTTTTTGTGTTTGCCTCCCTTCTTTTTGTATTAGTTCGCCTTGTTGGCTGTTTAAAATGAAATCTATAATTTTTCCTTCTGTCATGGTAACCATAATACTATACTCTATATAATATAAGGTATTTTCTCTTTAAGTAGTTTTTCGGGCTGGGGTTGACTGTTGGAGAAAATGGGTTTCGGGTTGAGAATGAACGCATTAATCTCATTAAGTGTTTTTAATAAGATGAATGATTATTATTTTTTCATAATGCGCATTGTCGCGAAGCTTGCGAACAAATTTTAGATTTCTTGTGTTTAGATAAATTTGATTTGCTTGATATCGTCCTTCCGCAGTCCTCACAAGTGTAAGACTGTTTTAGGTTTTTGTTGTAGTAATTCTGGTGGTAGTTCTTCTGGTCGTCCCTCCACCTCACGGGTTGCTCACTGTCATCGCTCGAAGTCTGTTTCTGTTCGCTTATCATCTGTAAGACTAAGTCGTTTTCTGCTTTCATCAGTTCAACCATCATATCAAATTCGTCATTCGTTATTCTCTGTTTACTATTACCGTTAATGAAAATTCCTGTCATTTTACTATATTAGGGCGTTTTGTCTTTAAGTAGTTTTATTTTTCTTCTTACCTCGGCTACTTTTTGTATTTGTGCTTTCTGGGCTTCTGCTCCTGCTTCTTGTTTCCATTTGTTCCCTCGTCCATTCACTACCTCTTGCTATTTCTTGGGGTGAGTTGCTCCTGCTTCTTGTTTCTAATTGTCTTCTGTTCATTTGATTACCTCTTGCTCTTTCTTCTGGTGAGTGGCTTCTGCTTCTTGCTTCTACCTGTCGTCTTGACCAGAATGATGCCCCCGGTTGTTCTTCTTCCTGTTCTCTTGATTGTTCTGATGGTGTGGATGTCTTCTTGTCACGTTTGAATAGTTCAAATATGCTCTTGTCTTCTCCACCTAAAAATATGTTTCTTAACGACTTTATTTCTCGGCTTTCCTCTTTCTTCTCTTCCTCTTTCACGGTTGATGCTGACGATGATGATGTTAAATGAAGACTTGTTAAATCTTCCTGCTTTTCATCAGACTGTTTTAACTCATTATCTTTTACATCTTTTGGTTCATCTGACTTTTTCTTTTCCTCAGTCTTGTCTGAAATTACATCACTGAATTTTTCATCATCTAACTCCTTTGCTACATATCGTGTTGTTTGTGCGTCTGCCTCATTGTTTTCATACAACTGTGACGTCGGTGCTACTTCATCAAACATATCAGGGAACAATTCATGTTTAAGAACTTGTTTATCAGTTTGAACCCTAGCATTCAACCGTAGTCTCCTATCATATTTTGAAAGGTCAAAATCATCAAAGTCTATATTGTTAATTGATGTGTCAAATGTCTGTCTTTCGGGGATGATTTCAATTTTTAATCTGTGCGTCATCGCTTCTTTCAGCATTTCCTCAAATGTAGGCCGTCGTCTTAATCCATAATATTTATCAGTCATATTTAAATATTATAGATTTTTTTTATTGTTGAGTTGATGAACTTGATTTCTGTTTGAAGTATTTGTTATACACGTTGTCTTTGTAATATGTTTCTAACCGAGCACGAATTCCTTTTCTTCCTGTTGTTCTTGCATTGTTATATTCATCTAATAATTCTTTGAACTCATCGTATTTATCAGCATTTATTACATTAAATTGATGTAGTTTTGAAATTATGTTATCCATCATAGTTCCCGGATTTTTCGATAAATACACCGGCCACAACCATTTTATACTAGTTAAATAATTTTTGAAAATTCGTTCGTCATCAACTTCTTCGTTTTCGACATTTTGTAATTCCAACTCGCTTGCTTTTTCGTGCATTTCCATTATCTCAGCATTAGTAACGGTTGTTTGCGCGTCATCGTCATCATCTTTACCTTTTTTCATTGCTTCTACTTCAACAACTGGGTCGTCTTCTCGTTCATCTTCTTCTTCCCCTTCCTCTAATGGTTCTAATTCTGGCATTTCGTCGTCTTTTGCCATTGAATGGACTTCTACACCAGCAGGTATTGAACTCTTTGAAACAGCACTTGCCATTTCTTCTTGTTGTTCTTTCCAAAGTCTCATTCGTTCTGCAAGTTCTTCTTTCTGTTTCTGTGCTTCCGTTAGTCCTTCTTGAATGAAAGACTGGTGTTGTTTCAGTGTGTCAGCAAGTTTCAGTTCGTCATTAAGTTTAGCTCTTACACTGCCAGCGTCCGACATTGCTCCTTTCATAACTTCACCTCTCCGGTCTAGTTCTTGTTTCTTTTGAATGTCCAAGGTGTCCTTATTATCAAACTGACTACCGTATTGATTTAATCTGTATCTGGTTGCTTTTCTGTCTATTACATTTTCAATTGATGGACGGTTCTCATCTCCTACTAATGTTTCTTTCAATAATTCATCATAAGAAGGTCTCAAATGTAATTGTGATTTCAATGACCCTACTTTTACCGGTCCTACTGTATTCAATCTATTCATTGATTTAATCATAGTATATTAATTATTTAGAAAAATAAATTAATCAGAGATATTCTTAATCATTTCTTCTAAATGCTTCTTTCTTACAGTTAGTTGTTCCTTTGTTTGTATTCCGTCTGGTGACCGTGTGTTGTCTAATATGTTTCTTATTCTGTGTAATTCCTTTCTGTAACTTTCGGTTCTGTTGCTTTCAGCTAAATCATTTCTATACTTTATTAATGCTCCCTGTGATTGTCTCGCTTCCAGTGTGTCCTTCAACTGTTTAAAATAATTCATTCTTGAAGCAACTCCCCATAAATCTGAAACATTATAATGACGTTCTACTTGTGGCGCCCTTTTAAATTCTACATTTCTATGACTTCTCGTAAGCATGAATAATATATATATATATATATTATAATTAGATTATTATTTAAAACATTGATGAAGATAATTTGTTTATTTTTTCTTGTTTATCTTGTTTTTTTCTTTTGTTTAAGGTCTTCATAATGTTGGCTTAATAGTTCTGTTGCCGTGGGTTTCTTAATAGTTTCTTTAATCACTTCTTGTTTAATCTCATTCTTAATTTCTTCTTTTACTTCTGGTTGTATCTTTCTAATATTCTTTTGTGGATTGACTGGGAGCATCTCGGTTTTTGCCCCTTTACAATTGTTAGGATGTGAGTGTCTCAAACTTTTCAATGTCATCTTTTTAGAGCATTGTTCACATTCTACTAATTCAACTTCTTTTTTAGTTCTTGGTAATGCTTTTGCTTTCGCTTTTGGTTCAGGAATGACTTCTTCAGGTTTAACTTCTTCTGGCGTTGGTTCTTCATTAACTGTTTCATTTTGTTCAACGACTTCATTATTAACAGGTGCTTCTTCTGTTTTAGTTTCATTATTAACATCTACTACCACAATACTTGACATATAATATATTCTATATATTTTCTATATGGAAAAATTAAAGAATATATTTAAATAATATCGCTTTTCACAAACAATAATGACAGGGATACATTTACCCCATTTAAACTAATTTCATTTCCTAATGAATTACTAATCCAAAAATCTAATTGTTTAAAGCTTCTATTTGATACATCCAAGTAATC
>CAUJNA010000223.1:0-39549 GCA_963377175.1 Effrenium voratum | reverse complement strand
GTGTCGGTGTTGGTGTTGGGTGTTGTTTTTGTTATTGTTGTTGTTGTTGTTGTTGTTGTTGTTGTTGCTGCTGCTGCTGCTGCTGTTGTTGTTGTTGTTGTTGTTGTTGTTGTTGTTGTTGTTGTTGTTGTTGTTGTTGTTGTTGTTGTTGTTGTTGTTGTCGTTGTCGTTGTTGTTGTTGTTGTTGTTGTTGTTGTTGTTGTTGTTGTTGTTGTTGTTTTTTTCTTCTTTTTTTTTTTCCGGGGGGTTTTGCGACCAGCAAACGAGAAGCTTAGATGGACAAACGATACACCTTGCATCGGGGGGTTGCGACCCTGTATTTACCAACCTGGGGGCCCTATGATTTCGTGGCCCGCAGAAAGATGTTACCGACAGGTTTGAAGGATGTTATGTGTGTATTTATCCTTGGCGGCAAATTATACCTTGCACCGTGTAGGAGCCCTTGGCTCAGTCGGGTTGGGAGTTTGACACCGGGCACCAAGGCTTCTGGCATGCTGCTGCGCGAGCAGCGCGAGAGAAAGGCGGGCGGACGGCGTCGCGCGCGCGGATGGGCGGGGTCTTCCGCTGGCAGCTTTGCTGCTTCTGAGAGGTCGGTCAATTCAATCCTTACTGTTTGGTTGTTGCTTGGAGGCTGTCGACATCGATGTCGGCACGATATCGAGTGCAGAGCTTGATGGTGCACAGGGTTTCTGCGGGTGCGACAGTTGCTACGACACTACGTGTGAGGCAGTGGCATTTTTCTTTTTTGGCCATGGCTTGTTGCCCAAGCAGGTCCTGTTTAAATCAGCCGCTAGGAAGGCCCTGATGTTCCTTCCGTGCAGGGCCGCAAGGAGGAGGTGACCATCAGGCCGGGCCTCGCCATTTGTGACACGACCTGAAGCAACCTGGTTTTGCACCTGGCGGGTCTTTGGCGTGACATGTGTGCCCGAATCGCCCCTTCGGCCGGAAACAGCCGGGTTTCCCATTGAGCCTACAAAAGGTGAGCGACCTCTTGCTAAGGCTCAGGGCCCCCGATTCCGTGCTTGAAAGGCCAAAGACTGCCCCTGCATGCTGTTCGAAGACAACACGTGCAAAGAAAGAATATATTCTTTGGATGCTTTTCTGAGGCTGTTGCCCAGCAGGCTTGCCAAACGCAGGGTGGTGGATGATGTTACCCGACTCTGAAACACCATCCTCGCTTGAGGAATAGATGCTGGCAAAGCGGACAAAACACTTGCTGTGCCTCGCATCAGCCCAACGGGACAAAAGAGAATTCTTTGCCTGTTATTCATCCTTTGTAGGATTTGCTGGAGGGGGAAGCCTGCCACTGAGCAGCTAGGCCACAGATTGTGCTGCTCTTCATGGCCAACCCTCGCAAGGGCATGATCCTTCAACAAGAAGCTACCAAATGTCGGAAAACTTGGACCTGCCCCGCAAACACGGACAGCCACCACAGTGTGAATGAACGTTGATCCTCATTGTCATCCACTGCAAGTTCGTGCCAACATCGCGTGAAAGTGCGCAAAGCCACCGTCAGTGGGCAGGGGCAAGGTCCAATGTGCCGTGTTGCTGGGGCTTGGGAGAGTTGCAGCAGTTGGGCACTGCTCAGAGGCTCATTTCCCCGGCCTCTGGTTGCTTGGAAGCCACAGGGCTGAGCTCGTGAACATCCCGGGCCCGCTCTGCCAGTTTCTGCTGGAGCCCACAGGCCAGGGAAGAAGAGCGGCAGAAAAGCGGCAGGAGGGCTTGGTTGCTGCCTTTGTGCGCGCAAGAGCGCGCGCGCGTGCATTTAGTGTTGTTTGTGCAGTGGGCAGCTGCCCAGTTGCCTCCGCGCTAAATTGTTTTCTTATCCACCAGGCTTCGAAATTTGGCATGGCGGCGCTTTCAAGGGTAGCAATTCAACACAGAACAAGTTCCCAAATCAAGCAAGCACCCTTGCTGAGCAAGCACCAGCGCGCCAGGCATATTGGAAGCCCAAGCCTATGCCAAAGGCATGGGGGGCGCTGCGGTGCCGAAGGCGGGATGGAGGGGGGCTTGGAGGACAGGGCGCGCGCACGCCCGCCCGCCCGTCCGCCTGCACACACACACACAGACAAGCGGGCGGGCGGGCGGGCGGGCGGGGCGGGCGGGGGTGGGTGCGCCTGTCTAACTGCGGCATCAGGATTGTGCAGAAGGGCTCCTCCAGGGGCAGTCTCAACATCCGCCAGCCATATGCGTCTGCATGATTGTGTTTGTGTGCTTTGTTGCCTCAGCTTTGACCTAAACTGCCGATCAATGACATCAATCAAATAAACCTTTTGCGTAATTCAACACGCACTCGACCTCTCTGTGCTTGCCAGGGCTGACCAAGCCCCATAGCCGGGGCCTCCCCATCCTTCATAGCCAGGGCTTACTTCCAGCACTCGACCCCCCCAAAGGCCCGAAGTAGTGCAGGACAAGGCCGCGGTGATGCTCCGATGGAGCGCCCACGGCGCGGCGTCCTTCTGGCTGAGCTGCACCGGCTCCAAGCAAGGCGGGAGGTGTGGGTTTGCGGTACCTCCCTGCAAGCCGAGCTTGGGTTGCCTAACAGCAGGTAGGGCCGCTTCAGCAATTCTCATGGTTGAGAACCAACAAAGTTAAACGGTGCTATGTTCAGGATGCCCTTGCACTCTGGTTTTGCATCCTTTTGCTTTTTCGCTTCCTTCCATTTCGACTTTCCGCTGACTCGTTCTCCTGCCCTTGGGCTGGATTTGGGCTCTGAAGTCAAAGAACGCGGCAGCGTTTGGCACGTTTTCGATCTTGGGTCCCAATAAATCTTCCCGCATTTAGCCCACGTGACCGTGGCTGGAAGGTCGCATTGCATGGTGGATGTGCCGGAACCCTCCAAAGAATGTGGCAGGGCGATCTTTCGGGTAAGGCAAAACACCCGGTTCCTGGGACTATGCAAAATGTACCACAAGGGACCCATCTCAACAGTCCTGGGCCGCAATTGGATACAAATAGCCATCCGGCATGGGTGCGGGCAAACCCCATCTTTCACTGTGGTCTGGTTTCGGGCTGAATGGTTTGGGTGAGCAGGGGAGCCCCCCACCGTTCAATGATTATGTCGAAGTTGGATGCACGCATACTAGCAGACAGATGACGAGCCTGAAGTGCATTGCACACCAAGTTGTGATGATATACGAGGCATTTGTCTGATTAGGCTTGGCGAATTGAATGCTTGCTTTCTCCGTTGGTGCGGCCAGTGCTTAATGATGAGACAGATGACGAGCCTGAAGTGCATTGCACACCAAATCGTGATGATATACGAGGCATTTGTCTGATTAGGCTTGGCGAATTGAATGCACCATCGAAGTGCTTGCTTCCTCAGATACGAGGTGTTGATGCAAAGAATCAGCTTTGTACCTTAGGTTTGCCAAGTGTGGTGCGTTAAGGTGTGGTTTTGTCATCTTTTTCGGATGCGTGGCCAGTCTGTAGTGATGAGACAGATGACGAGCCTGAAGTGCATTGCACACCAAATCGTGATGATATACGAGGCATTTGTCTGATTAGGCTTGGCGAATTGAATGCGCCATCGGATTGCTTGTTTTCTCCGTTGATGGACAAGCATCATTTTGGCTTTGGTTTGCCAAGTGCGATGAGTTAAGGTGTGGTTTTGTCATCTTTTCAGATGCGTGGCCAGTGCTTAGTGATGAGACAGATGACGAGCCTGAAGTGCATTGCACACCAAATCGTGATGATATACGAGGCATTTGTCTGATTAGGCTTGGCGAATTGAATGCACCACGCACTGCTTACTTGCTTGCTTGCTTGCTTGCTTGCTTGCTTGCTTGCTTGCTTGCTTGCTTGCTTGCTTGCTTGCTTGCTTGCTTGCTTGCTTGCTTGCTTGCTTGCTTGCTTGCTTGCTTGCTTGCTTGCTTGCTTGCTTGCTGCGTTGATGGACAAGCAGCTCTTGGTCCTTGGTTTGCAAAGTGTCGTGAGTTAAGGTGTGGTTTTGTCATCTTTTTGGATGCGTGGCCAGTGCTTGGTGATGAGACAGATGACGAGCCTGAAGTGCATTGCACACCAAATTGTGATGATATACGAGGCATTTGTCTGATTAGGCTTGGCGAATTGAATGCACCATCGCACTGCTTGCTTTCTCCGTTGGTGCGGCCAGTGCTTAATGATGAGACAGATGACGAGCCTGAAGTGCATTGCACACCAAATCGTGATGATATACGAGGCATTTGTCTGATTAGGCTTGGCGAATTGAATTCACCATCGACTGCTTGCTTTCTCCGCATGATGGACAAGCAGCTCTTGGTCGTTGGTTGGCCTAGTGTGGTGCGTTAAGGTGTGGTTTTGTCATCTTTGGGATGCGCGGCCGGTGCTTAGTGATGAGACAGATGACGAGCCTGAAGTGCATTGCACACCAAATTGTGATGATATACGAGGCATTTGTGTGATTAGGCTTGGCGAATTGAATGCACCATCGAAGTGCTTGCTTCCTCCGTTGATGCGGCCAGTGCTTAATGATGAGACAGATGACGAGCCTGAAGTGCATTGCACACCAAATCGTGATGATATACGAGGCATTTGTCTGATTAGGCTTGGCGAATTGAATGCACCATCGGATTGATTGTTTTCTCCGTTGATGGACAAGCAGCGTTTTGGCTTTGGTGTGCCAATGGTGGTGCGTAAAGGTCTGGTTTTGAGATCTTTTCGGAGGTGCGGCCAGTGCTTAGTGATGAGACAGATGACGAGCCTGAAGTGCATTGCACATCAAATCGTGATGATATACGAGGCATTTGCCTGATTAAGCTTGGCGAATTGAATGCACCATCGAAGTGCTTGCTTCCTCCGTTGATGCGGCCAGTGCTTAATGATGAGACAGATGACGAGCCTGAAGTGCATTGCACACCAAATCGTGATGATATACGAGGCATTTGTTTGATTAGGCTCGGCGAATTGAATGCACCATCGAAGTGCTTTGTTATTGTGGTAGGAGGTGCGTACCTCTTTTCGACTGATCATTGTTGACTGCCGAAGCTGACCAGGGACCATTTCCGCGACATATTGTGGGACGATGGGCGAGGTGACCAAGGGGCATGATTTGTGAATCTGCAAGCTTTGCTGCTTGTGGCAGTTGTAGGGCGGCATAGACGGGCCCGGCATGAGGTGGAGTGATGCCGCCACAAAGACCGGCGGACGTGCACTGTACGACTGGCGAGGCATGAATCTGCTTACCAAAGCTGACCAAGGGACATGATTTGTGAATCTGACGTTGCTGCTTGTGGCAGTTGTAGGGCGGCATAGACGGGCCCGGCATGAGGTGGAGTGATGCAGCAACAAAGACCATCGGACGTGCACTGTACGACTGGCGAGGCGTGAATCTGCTTACCAAAGCTGACCAAGGTGCATGCTTTGTGAATCTGCAAACTTTGCTGCTTGTGGCAGTTGTAGGGCGGCATAGACGGGCCCGGCATGAGGTGGAGTGATGCAGCCACAAAGACCGTCGGACGTGCACTGTACGACTGGCGAGGCGTGAATCTGCTTACCAAAGCTGACCAAGGGGCATTTGTGAATCTGTGGGGCGTTGCTGCTTGTGGCAGTTGTAGCACGGTAAAGGGGTGAGGATGGTGAGGTAAAGTGGAGTGATGCAGACACAAAGACCGTCGGACGTACATGGTGCGCTTGGCGAAGCATGAATCTGCTTACCAAAGCTGACCAAGCAGCATTTGTGAATCTGTGGGGCGTTGCTGCTTGTGGCAGTTGTGGCACGGTAAAGGGGTGAGGATGGTGCTGCTTGTGGCAGTTGTAGCGCGTCAAAGGAGGGTGAGGTAAAGTGGAGTGATGCAGACACAAAGACCATCTGACGTACATGGTGCGCTTGGCGAAGCATGAATCTGCTTACCAAAGCTGACCAAGGGGCATTTGTGAATCTGTGGGGTTTGTGAATCTGTGGGGCGTTGCTGCTCGTGGCAGTTGTAGCACGGTATAGGGGTGAGGATGGTGAGGTAAAGTGGAGTGATGCAGACACAAAGACCATCGGACGTACATGGTGTGCTTGGCGAGGCATGAATCTGCTTACCAAAGCTGACCAAGGGGCATTTGTGAATCTGTGGGGCGTTGCTGCTTGTGGCAGTTGTAGCACGGTAAAGGGGTGAGGATGGTGAGGTAAAGTGGAGTGATGCAGACACAAAGACCATCGGACGTACGTTGTGCGCTTGTCGAGGCATGAATCTGCTTACCAAAGCTGACCAAGGGGCATTTGTGAATCTGTGGGGCGTTGCTGCTTGTGGCAGTTGTAGCACGGTAAAGGGGTGAGGATGGTGAGGTAAAGTGGAGTGATGCAGACACAAAGACCATCGGACGTACGTTGTGCGCTTGTCGAGGGATGAATCTGCTTACCAAAGCTGACCAAGGGGCATTTGTGAATCTGTGGGGCGTTGCTGCTTGTGGCAGTTGTAGCACAATAAACGGGTGAGGATGGTGAGGTAAAGTGGAGTGATGCAGACACAAAGACCATCGGACGTACGTTGTGCGCTTGTCGAGGCATGAATCTGCTTACCAAAGCTGACCAAGGGGCATTTGTGAATCTGTGGGGCGTTGCTGCTTGTGGCAGTTGTAGCACAATAAACGGGTGAGGATGGTGAGGTAAAGTGGAGTGATGCAGACACAAAGACCATCGGACGTACGTTGCATGACGCTCGCGCTACTGTTGGCCTCTGCCCGCAGGCAAAGGATCCTCGCTCGGCGCTGAGGGGACAATCGGTGCTCCGCCCCCGAAGGCCGAGTTTTTGTCGGGGAGGTTGCTGGTCACTGCAACTGCTCCTGCTTGGCCTGTGGCAACGGGTCTTCACTTGTTTCGCGCTGTGTAACTGCTGTTTGGGATGTCCTTACTTTTCGGCCTAGCCTGAACGCTGGTACCCGTCCTTTAGAAGCTGATGACCTGAATTCCTGTTGGTCACAAAGCCGTTTCAAGAGGATGGTAGTCTTTCCAGACCTGTCCACAATCCGTGATTGTTGGAAGAGGCTGTAAAGGCCGCCCCTCTCGCCTCAGGCTGGAGCTCGTTTTTTCAACCTCGCGATTTTCCCGCGACAGCTTTGCCAGGGCCCCAGTGGCGCAGCATCGCGTTTGGCCTGGTTCAAACACGCCAGTCTTGCGCGGCGCAAATCAGAAGGATGGCCGAACAAAGGAACATGCCTCATGTGTTTGCGGCTTGGGTGCCCTGGTTTGTTGGGTTCGGCATCTTCCGGCTTAGCTCCGGAAGGGGATGTTTTGGAAGAGGTAGATGTGGGAGGCAGCTTGCGACCCGGCGCCTTGAGGTTTTAGAGAACTTGGAAGGCTCGAGCTTCCTCAAAGATTGCGAAGTGGCCATGCCGGCCCGTTGACAGAAGGTGGCGGGGGGGGGGGGCGGGGTGTTTACCTCCATGTTACATGTCCCAGTTCAGTGATTTCAAACATCACTGTTTGGGCCAATCTCAGGTGTCCTTTGGGTAGGGTGATGTGTAGGGAACCCTGTTGCCGTGAGCTTTGGCATCCATCGACTTCGGCTGGGTTTAGCCGGAGCAGCTTCGGCTGGGCCGGCCACCGTCCACCTTGCGTGTGCTCCGTGCGGAGCAGGGGATGCGTATTGATTCCGACACATGGGCACATGTAGATCCCAAGCCAGCGTATGTCAATGACACTGGGCCTGTTCCTGGCAGCCAGCCGTGGTCAAGTTGGCATGGAGGCGCTACACTTGTTGCAGGTACACCAGCGGAAAGTGACTAAACACATGCCGGCTGCGTGCAAATGCGGCAAGCTGCCCTTTTCGGCAGTGAACACCACAAATCGTTGCTATCAGTGACCTTGCCTAAAAGGCCTGAAGTCCTTCTGCGTGATGTTTTGTGGCCATTTGTTGAACAGATCCACCTCTTGCTAGAGTAGTGAGTGCGCCCAGGGACAGGGACAAGTATTGCAGGGCGCCAGCTGAAGGAGCAGCTTCTAAAGTGGCATGGGCGTGGTGCTGTTTTCTCTTTCCGTTTGTCGAATTTGGTTCTAATTGGCCAGAATGCCTTGGTGGTAATTTGCCGGAGTTGCTTCGGACAGGCAGTTGGACCAGATGCCTGCGGGCAAGCAAATGAGTTCCAACAGCCCCACTGGCCCACCATAGGTTAGCTTGTTGTTGCATGATGCAACTGTTAGTAACTACTTGTGTAAATGTAAATGAGCTTCTGAAAAGCACGAAGAATGAGAAGAGCAGACAAGAGGCATTGCCTTTCATGTGGCGTACACAGTCCGTGGAGCTATCCGTATGCGATCGGAGTTGCAGAGTTCAGCGGCAGCCAGGTGAACGAGCACCGCTTCGCGCTGCGCAACATGACCCCACGCTGCGCTGAGTTCGGAGATGTGGGCGTGGCAGGTTATATCTGCACGCAGTGCCACTGGGCTGAAGGCTACCTGCCCCTGGCTCCCCAACCATTCTCCCGACTGGATCCCTTGACCTGAGGGCTGAAGTAACGCCGCATCGGCGGCAGAGAGCTGATCATGGGCCAAGAGGCTTTTCGTCGCGCTTCGCGTTTCGTGATTGCAAAGGGATCCGGCTCACTTTTTTGTTCGGGGGAACCATCCGCCATTGATTTACCAGGTTGATTAATCGGGGACATTGCAAGTGCCTTGGCTGAGGCGAGCACGCCATCTCGGCTTCTGGGCAGCAGTTTGGTTGGAGTCCTTTCAGACTTTGCTTAGCATGTGGAATGTTTTACTTGCAACCTTCGGTTTCCCCGGTTTGGCCAGGGTGCTGGTCCAGAAAGCCCCTGGAGGAAACCCACAAATGAAGCACTTTTTGAGGGCGCCCTTACTTGCACATGGGCAGATGTGAATTGATGCAACCATTTGTGGGGGTGCCCTCAGAACAACCAAGGTCCGTTGGTTTATATTACATCTTGGCAGGCCCATGTCTAGCCGTCTGAGGACATGATTTTCTTCCTCACGGACTCCCGGCATTGGCGCCAGGCGGAGCTGTCCACAAAGATGCCGTCGCATCCGAAAAGTCTTTGATTGTTGAGGGAATTCTGGCAGATCTGCTCACAAGAGAGTTCTTGCCATCCACACACCCGAGCTGGCTTAAGCTGGGGGAGAGCCCCTGGATGACCATCAGAAACCTGGGGCCATTGGCTGCTGACCTGCACTGTCTCGTCGCATGTCGCGGCCGTTTCCCAGACCTCCATTGGTGCCTTTCCATTCCCGTTTTGGAGCGGCCAACGCGGCCAAATCGGGACACATGATCTACCAACAGCCAAGCTCATGGCTTTGTCTCATGCGCCATCCTTTTTTGCAGGCAGACCTTTGGACTCAAAAGTAGCGCCCCAATGTTTCCCCAGGCCGCGGAGAGGCCGGACCCCCTGTCGGAGCCGTGGCTATCACTGCCCTCCCGGCAGCATGCGCCTTGGAGCTGCCTACGTGGAGAAACGCCGTTTTGGTTCGGTTTACTGTTGGTGGACGAGTGGGGGGCCACTGACATGTCTCAAAAAGGGGGAGTCCTAGAGAAGAAAGCCAAAGCATCAGCCCTGTCACGGGGGGGGCATGACTTGTCCGCCAGGAAACGCAAGCATTCAACAACAAAACCAGCGCTCACAGCAAAATTCGACCGCCAAAAGCAGATGTGGCGAACCAGCATAAAGTTGGGCTTGTGAGTTGGGCAAGTGCTGTGGAGGTCTGCTTGAGATGATTCTCCTCAGGGTACACGGCCTGGGCAGGTTGGGAAAGCAGAGATGACTAGACCTTTGGCGGGGTCCCTTAAAGCGGTTCCAACTATGAGGGTTCACATGGGTTCACTGTTTTTTTGCCGTGGGGGGCCCGGGGTTCCCCCAGAATTCCTCCATTCAGGGTGTATGTTTGTTTGTGCTGCCGCTTCCGCGGACCCGGGATTTTCACTCAGTTTGGTCCATTCTTGTTCAAGGTCCTGAAAGATTGCCAAAAAGATCACGTTTTTTTTTTTTTTTAAATCTCAAGACCGCAAGGTGAGCCACCAGATGAAGTACATCGATGCAAGCTTCCATCTCTTCCACGAGTTGGTGAAGCGTACAGACTCCCTGGTCGCCGGCGACGTCAGGCGTCATCCCCGCTTGGCGCTTGGGGAAGCCGGGGTGAAGTCCTGCGAGTTTGTGTTCGACTGGAGACTTTCTTGGTGGTTGGAAGGGGGCCCTTCCATGTGAATTCCGGATGTCCTCTTAATAGTTATTTTACAATCATACGTGCATGCATATGTCTGTATCTGAAAGTGGTGAACCTGGGTATCAACCAGAGGTTGTAGCTTCAAATTTGCCAAGGGAGCCAGGGCTTAAGGAACTCCAGGAGTTCTGACAGTAAAGGGCCCAAGAAATCCTCTTTGCCTCTCAAGATGCAGACTGTGACGAAGGCCCCGAAGGCCTTCGGCTTAGAATCCAGGAACTGGCCAATCAACTTGGTCCCTGAGTCGGACCTGCCAAAGATTGAGGACTTCTGGGGTGCCGATTCGCCGCAGGTGGGGCCGGATGGCAGCCTCGGTGGAGACCAAGATGCATGCAAGGGAGGCGCGGCAACGGGCCCGGCCGTCCGGCCGTCGGGGCGGGTTGCCCAGAAAGTCGCCCCACCCAGTTTTGGGGAATGCCCCCAGAGACTGGGCTTGGAGTGTCATAATCGACAGTAGGATGGCGCGACACAGCTGGGCAAATGGTTGCCGGCTGACGACTGGGTGGCAATGTGGAGACTCAGCATCAGTGACACGCGTGTCTCGAAGGCGGCGTGCTTGCTATTTTGACACTGCTCAGTTCGTGCTGGCTATTCCATGCAACCACTGATAAGCCAAAGCTACTTTTTGACAGGGCACCTTAGTGTCCAGATGTGGGCAGTGCCCTGGCAGGCTTTGGCAGGCCTTTGCTGTTGCCCTGGCAGGCCTTGGTCAACAGCTCGGACGTGTCTGCGGAGGTGGAGGCTTGGGAGGAGGTGATGAATGGCATCTAGGCGAATGCAATTGGGCTCGCCCGATGCACCCTTGCCCAGTGGGATGCTACTACTAGACACTTCCTGAGTTGGCACAATTGGCCTTCTAAAGCCCGTTTACACAGAGTGCTTGGTTGGAGACACCACGGAATATGTTTTGCAATCCTCCCGCCTCCCTGTTTTCTCCCCCGCTGTTCCCAACAACCAAATTGACGAGTGCTGCCAGGGCCACTTGAAGGTACTGATCAGATTTGGACGGAGAAGTTCAGCAAAATGCACTCGCCAAGCAGAACCAAGCCAAAACAAGTCAGCACACCAATTTAAGCCAACTAAGCAACCAGCGAGCAAAGCAATCAAAAACAACACATAAATGGACACTAGCGCGCAATCATGCCTGCCTGCAAGCACGCTTAAGCCGTGCCCTGCACCGAATCCTGGTGCCTAGGCATGGTTGCCACCATGAAGACCCGGTGCTGCTTGGAGAGCTTGTGGGGAGGGTCCCGTTGGGAGCCGTGAGCTGCGATGATGGGCTGATTTCGCATTCTTCTTCTTTTCTTCGTAAAGTAGGTGCTCCTCTCATGATTGCGACATTTACAGATCCAACCTGTCCGCAATTGAAGGGGTACACCGGAACCTCCAGAAGGGGCCCCCCCTTAAAGGAGATTCCTTTGTAGCTGTTGTTTGGTTCTGACCTGCAGTTTGCCAAGCGGCTGAGCATGTGGCAAAGATTGTCTCTTCTATGGTAGCCGCAGAATCATGATAAGACAGGGACGAAATTTGTTCTTGCGCATCTGTCAGTCCTGGAGGCCGATATTATTGACATGTGGTGCTTTCTACCCAGAGGCTTGTGTTTTGAAAAAACTGTGAACTAACTAGCGTTCTCCCCCACTTGTCTCATAGAGCGTGCTGTTTGTGGCGCCGGGGGTGGGGGTGGCGCATTGGTGATTCAAAGGTCAGCCCAGGGGAGCTTATAAGCTTTGATACGTGCCTCCAGTTCAATAGTTTCAGGCGTGTGGTAGGTTTGATTTCTGGCTTCGCCGACGGATTTGTTGAGACCCTTTTTGGGACCCTTAAAAGGGACAAAATGCCCCGGACCAAAAAGGGGTCCTGTAAATTGACAACTCCGCCGTGTCATTCCATATGGGTGTGCCTATTCCTGTTGGTTTCCCTTTTGGTCTTGAAAGGGAAACCACCAGGAACACGTCAGCATTTTGAGCATAGGAAGCGAATGCCAAGGCCTGAAGCTCTTGGTGCGGCTTTGGCTCTGCTGCTTCCTGGGCTCTCGGAAGATTGAGTCCTACTTCCACAAGAAGGGCTGGCTGGACGGGCAAAGCGGCATTTCGTTTTTGGGGCCGGTGGCCCTGCCAGAGGCTGCAGGTCAGTCAGGTTCGCCAATGTGGTCGTCGCTGCCACGCTGGCTTTCGGGTTGGCTGGCGTAGCTGTCATTGCCATCTCGGCCGCCGTTTTGGTTGCTGTTGCTGTTGCGGCTGTGGTGCTCGTGTTGCCGGCGCACGGAGCTGCCAAAGGAGATCTTGCCCCTCCGAACCCTTGAAGGGCTCCAGGCAGTTTTCTCGAGGCACGGGCTGTGGAAAACAGTTCTTTGGCATTGGCCCAAGGGTTCTCGCTCACAGTTTCCTGATGTGTTCCAAGCCGAGGTTCAAGTCGCGTGAGTCGGCCAGGACGTGTTGAACACGCTGAACGGCTTCGGCCTTGGTGCCTCAGATGTCTTCGTGAAGCTGGTCAGCCCCTTGGCCCATTTGTTGTGCAGATCCCTCGAATGCAACAAGCAGGTTCCCCCCCCCGTGTGAATACGTGACGTGTGCTTGAGAGGTTGCTGCCGACGCGAGGACGCACAATAACACCAATACAGCTTTGCAAGTTTTAGACCATCTTGACGGTCATGCTGTTCAGCGATCAAGGTTATTCCGTCCGGCGCACTCGAAACCTGCCCTGGGAAGGTGATGCGCTGCATAATTCGCAGACGTCGGGGAAGGCTTTCTATTCAAGGCATTTTATGAGACGGCATCGCCAGTGCGCGCGCGTGTATGTGTCCTGTCTGTGTGTGTGTGTGCTGCCTGTAGGCTGGGTGTGTGTGTGTGTGCCGCGTGCGTGCTGCGTGCGTGCTGCGTGTGTGCTGCGTGTATTCTGCGTGTTTGCAAGATATAATGTGGAGAGCCACTGCCTAAGGCAACAACGCGGAGCTCGCCAGGACTGGGGCAGGAAGAGACTTGATTGGTCCAGGGCGTTCTGCAGAACAACCTGTGCACTCTTTGTGGATATCTTCCTTTTGACCCGTCCTTTGGGTCAAGAGTGTTCTCACTCCTGGTCCCCCTGTCCAGTTGCCATATCAAACGTATCGTTTTTGAAAAGATGTTCGGGGTCAGAGTGAAGGAGCGCACGCCACACGTGCGGATGTCGTTTCTTAGCAACGACAAGCCTTGCGCCACATCTCAGACTTGCCTTTCGATCGGTATGCTTTCAACAGGGAGTTTAATTCACCACAAGCCTTTTGCAAGGACACTTTACCATGTATCGTGTGACGAGAGTTTCGAATGAACCGAGCCCTTCTGGATCCTCACGCCTTCCACACAATCCTCACCGTCCCATTTCACACTGAGCCACAGGACGATTGATCGAGGCACGCTTCTCAAGCTCCTGGATCTCATCCACGAGCTGGGCCCGCTGGACACCTGGTTCTACTTCCTCAAGGCCGGCCGGATCGTAACGCGCAAGGCTTGAACATGCACCTGGCTGGGTTTTTGGGGCAAGCAACGAGCAGGGGACGACCGTTTGCCCGCCGCAACAACCAAATGGAGGTTATCAGCAAGGTGCTGATGGAACCGCTTAGGAGACTATGCAATCTCTTTTGGGTTTCCTTTTCAGGGGTCTCGAACACAGCTCAGTTGGCAATGATCGCTAAAGCAAGTTGTGTCCCGATGCTTTCGAGCCGGTCATGTTGAGCTCAGCATGACGGAAGGAACGCATTGACTGGCAGTAAGCATGGCTTTGGCTTTGATTGAGATGTCCTACTAGAAGAGCCTTGCAGAGCCATTCCGCCTGCGTTGAGCGTGCAAGAGCCAACGGCATAGCTCCACACATTGCCTTCCGCTGGGCAAACATTGATACCTGCAGAGTGCCAGACATCCCCGGCGTGTGAAGGCGGTGTGCGCTCCGTTGCAGACAGCGTTGCCCATCATGCAGCAGACCGTCCTCAGGCAGGATGGTCATGTGGATGAAAGTGCTGGCAGGAAACAGGGGTGGATTTATTTAATCGCATGATGGACATCATCATATTTATTACCCTTGGTGATTAGAACAGTTCTTGAAACCAAGTTTGAATACTGGAAACTGCTGCGCAGAGCGTGGAGCTGGTGAAAACATTTGCCCTCGAGTTTGGGCAGCACGTGCCACATGAAGCAGAGCACTGCCGCGTGCCTTTGCTATGCGGGAGTTGGCTCTTTGTTCTTGCTCAGCCTTGAAGTGTCGAAATCTCGATCATGACATGTCACATGCAAGTCGATCGATGTTCACTACTTGCGGTGCTAGGGGGATGACCGTGGCGCACTCACCAAAATACCATTGATGATGAGGGCTTGCTTACCAAACCCTCATGCCAGCTGGGAACGCTGACTTTGACTCGAGCGTTTCCTCGCCATAGTTGTAAGGAAAAATCCACCGAGATCTCGGAGAGCTCATACGGTCTCCGCGCAGAGATGGCCCTGCCTTCAACAGCCCCTGTCTGCCGCTGGCCAAGTCATCCTCAAAGCCGCCATGGCCCCAACTCACAGACAGCTTCATTGCTCTCGGAAGAATTCCAATTGGCAAGGACCAGGAGCAAAAACCAAGTTTTTCGCCATGGTTGCAGGTTGCAAAAACCCAGCATTCTCAGACTTTAAACCCCTTTTGTTTTTTGCTTCTTCCTTTTGCCGCTCCAGGCCACGCACGTGGTGCACAAAATGTGTTTGTTCAAGGCAGGGCTCCAATCCAAAATGGTTCCGTTCTATTCCCCTCCGACCAACTGCAAGCACCTTTTGATCCAAGGGCGCTTCGGGAAGCGCCAGGTGCCTGGTCTTCGGCGGCCAGCGCACGCCGGTCGAGGAAGCGCGGGTGGCGGAGCGGAACCGGCACGAGGGCCCAGACGTGGGTTGATTTCCCACTTACGCGGATGGTATATGTATATATATACATACATGTATACATATATATATATATAGATGTTTATATATGTATATAATCATGATGGGATGATTGGGGCACAGAAAGGTCACTTTGGGCATGCTTCATGACTGTGATGGCGAAAGGGTGGGGCATAGATGGAGAAACCATGGTTGCACGTGCGACACTGGGTGCTAAACAGCAATAATTGTTGAAGGACAGCAGGAGGGGATGGATCGTTTTTTAGTTTTTCCTGACCGCTTTGATTAAAAAGGTTGTTCAAGGTCATTCCCCTCCTTATGCCAGACGGTCGCGCTTTTCCTCCCTGCAGTGCCGCACAAGTCATTAGGAATTGCAGATTAGGATTGGTGATGTGCCCTTTTTGAGCAGCCCCATGAACAACAAGGTGTTTTCCAAGAAGACTCAACCGCTCTGAGGTGTTGCTTGGCCGTACTCTTGCACAGGGCCCCCCAAAAAACAACAAACACTCAGCAGGCGGGGGGCGGATTGGGCGTGTCACTTCCCAGGCGCGAGCTGCTGATCTCCGTGGCGCTGGGCAGGGCGCTGGCGATGCCGCTGGGCCAGCTGCCGCTGCACATCGTGCCGCTGGAAAAGGCGCAGCAGCCGCCCCCCCCCTCCCCCCCGTGTTTGTTTTTGGGACCCATTGATCACCATGCAACACCATTTTGGCTCAAGGCCTTTCATGTCACACATCAGATGTACATAGCTCACTGAGCCATTGCATCCGTGATACAAAGGTGCTACAGCGGACCACTTTCAGGGTAAACCACAGCACACAGTCAACCAGGGCTAATCCAGTATCCACCCATCAGTATTCACTTGGATTCTCCGGAATAGATCCAGGGAACTACCAAATAAAGATCCTCTACTACCACAAGGTATCGGTTCCCTTCAGGGATAAGATGCCCCAGGCAGCGGGCCTCAATTGTGGTAGCGGAGCAGGTTTTCCGCAGAGATCCAAACAAGATGTCATCCGATGGAGAATGTAGGCCGATCATCCGGCTTCAATGAAGAGACGCTCAATTGTCGATGATCGCCAAGCAGCCGCCGTCGTACGACACAAAAGTCACCTAACTTAGATATGAAGAACTCGTAGATGATTGGGTGACCTTCACCACCATCGAAGCATCCAAGAGAGGACCACTCCTCAAGAGACTCATCGGAGACGTTCACATGTGGCAGTCCTCCAGAATGACCTGTTGCAAGATCCTGAAGAAGGAGTCAACTATTTCAAGAACACGCTGAAGAAGTTCTTCCTGAAGGGCTCGACGAACGTGTACTTATACAGATTCTCAGTTTCTTCAATCACAGAAGGCAGGACACCGAGTTCCTCATATTCACATCAAAATTTGGAGTTCTCTTAATGAGATTGAAGGCAGCCTGCGCACGGCACAGTCACCAGAGTTCATAGCAGCGAAACACGATGCCAATGCAAGAAGAATGGCCGCGCATCAGCAAGCAGCCGGTGTCAGAGCCACGCCTCCAGATCTGCTGTCCACAGACAATCCGGAAGTACTCAGGCAGTACCTCAACGGCATGCAGACAAGGACGCATTTCCCCTCAGCGACCATCTCATTGCACCATTTTTGATCATCCAGAGTGAGTTGTCAGATCAGCAGAGAGAAAGACTGATCAGTGCAATGTCTTTGAGAAACATCTCGCTCGAGAATTATGATGAAGACACAGCTTCATGATCTCTTCATTACGACCAGAACATCCATCCAAGATCCAGCCATCCAACCTCCTGGAAAAAATCGGAGTTATACCTTCTACATCCTAGAGCAAGGTGAGTGAAGGTGAAGAAGGTTTCTGGGTGGAAGATGAAGAAGGACTGGAAGGATTCATGGCAACCAATGATGAAGAGGTCTGGGCGAAATTTCAGATTGAAGAAGAGAAAAGGAAAAGGAAAATCAGGGAGCAAAAAGGGGCAGTCACCAACAAGGTGGCTTCAAACCCTTTCGAAAAAGGACTTCCGGCAGGAAGTCCAATATGGCCACCGAAAGTCAGGATCCCTACGACTAGGCATATTGGGGAAAAGGCAAAGGAAAGAAATGGAAGAAAGGAAAATCAAAATTTCAGTACCTCTATCCTATGACAGTGGCAAAGGAAAAGGCGGACGGACATGACAAAGGACAACCTAAAACGTTCGCAGCCACGGCAGAGAATTTGGAGGAGTCCGCCAATCAGCAGATTGCACCATCCACAGAGCCTACATATGCCTTGGACAGACCAAGATTGGGATCCATCATGGAATTGGAGTGAATCAGGCTGGTAAGTACTCATCTTATGAGACCTCCAGCACAGGACAAGCACTAATGGCATTCCATGACGCATTTCAGCAGGATGGGAAGGAAGCGATCCACGAGAAGCTGATCCAAGACGATACTGTTTCAGAGCACAATTTGTCCGTCGCGACAAAGCAGAGCCTTTTGGCGACAAAGCTGATGGCGCCCGTCATCAACCCTCAGCGCAATCCGACCTATGCGATCCTGGAGAACGGATGTACCATGATCCAGCGTTTTGCTCAGGCCCTCGAACCCGAGACCAAGTTCACATTTGCCAATGGAGAGACGGCTAAGGTCAATTGGACCTTGCATCTTGAATATCACACGACTACCCAGTGCCAACATCGACATCCTTGAACAAGGCACTGTACCGATCCTCCTCAGCATCAACCAGATGCGGAACCTCTACATGACCATTGAGCACACACCTCAATGTGACAAAATCACATGCAAGGCTCTTGGCATGGATCGCCAAGCAGTCCCAGTATCCGGTACAGGACATGCGCTAGTCGATCTTGCTGGAGTGGCAAGAGTAAAATTACATGGAGAGATTGCTGCAAGAGAACAAAGCAATGATCAACCGGTGGATAGGTAAGACCGTTTTCACCTTCGCAGACAATCCGCTAAAAGATGAAGAATCAGGTTCAGGATCTGCAGCAGACAGGATCATCGACAAGAAAGGCCGGTCGACCATTGAGCCAGATCCTACTGCACCAGCCGCAGATGAACCAACATCGTTACCGCTTGCCTTAGGCAGAATCCACCAGCGATTGTCAAAGCCCGAAGAGATGCTGAAGCTCCACCTTCAGCATCATCACCTGACTACCGACCAATTTCGATTCAGAACCCGCGCGCTTCACTTGCCAAAATCTACCTACGACTTATTTGACAAAACCCAAAGTGAGTGCAAAGTTTGCCAAGCAGCAAAGCAAGCACCACCAAGAAGCAAGACGAGTGGACTTCGAGCGGACACATTCGGAGATGACGTTCATTGATCATTGCCAGGTTCCTCTCGGAACCGGAGAACACATCATTTTTTGGTCATCCTGGATGGAGCAACGACATTGCTTATGGCAGTGACAACCACGCAGGAAGTGGAGAACATCGCTGTCCTCAAAAACTATTTTGACCAATACCACTTGCAGCCCAAATCAGTTGTTGGAGATCAAGCCTGCATGATGGAAACGTGGGACATTTCTACCAATCCCTCAACATCACACCAATATCGTTGGGACCGAATACACCATGGCCGAATCGAGCTGAAGCAGCAGTTCGGCTCCTGAAGGCACAGTTGAAGATCATGCTCAACTCCATCAAGGCAGGCGCAGCACCTGCAACACTGAAGAAGGTGACATACTGACAACTTGCGAAGGCAGCTGCAACTGTCAGAAACCAGACCATCATCTACGGGGGTGTAATAGCTTTGGAACTCGCATTCGGACGACGACCAGCAGATCTCATCCAGCTTGATGTCGCAACTCCAACTCAATTGACGATTGACAGGAAGGAGGAAGAGCTGCAGTTGTCAAAGCAGGCATTCCAAGAAGCTCGTCGAACCGAAGACATCCGCAGAGACCTTGCTCAGAATTTCCGAATGAGTTCAAGACCTCTACAGGTGAATGGCAAGGTATTTTACTGGCAGGAAGACAAATCCAAGATTCGTTCCGACGGAAGCAAAGGAGGAATATGGTTAAAAGGAAAAGTCATTTCTTTGGAAGGAGCAATGGTTGGACTTGACCTTGGAAGTCGACACATCAAAGTCAACGTGACAAAGGTCAGGAAGGATGAGACCATCCCTCCGAAAAAGCCCGGAATTGATCTTTTGTTGCCAGATGAGCAAGAATCCTTGCAGAGAGAGCAAGGCGGATCCTCATCCGATTCCAAGAAGAAGGTGTCATTCACACCAACTCCTAAGCCATTACGCATTGCTGGAAACCCAAGCCTGCAGCACCAAGACCTGCAGAGAACAAGACATGACATCCATTCCTGAACAGCCACACTCAAATTGTGTACGTAAAGGGAAGATCCACGTTCTCGACATTTGTGCAGGAAGTGCCAGATTCAGTCAATGCTGTGCACTCACAGGTCTAAAGGTTGGGACACCAGTCAACATCCATTTGACGTAATGACATCCAAGGGACGACACATGGTCACGGAGTTCATCAAGGAGCAAGCGCCCGATCTCATGGCACCAGTCTGTGGACCATGGTCAAATATGCAGAGCATCCAACAAGACCAACAGAAGGCCTGGGAGAAGCGAAAGCGCTACATCCCGATGGTTGAATTCGTGGCATCCATTGCGCGATATCAGTTGAAGCGCAGAAGATATTTTCTCATTGAAAATCCTAAGACACACACACAGACACACACACACACAGACACACACACAGACACACACACAGACACACACACACACACAGACACACACACACACACACACAGACACACACACACAGACACACACACACACACAGACACACACACACAGACACACACACACAGACACACACACACAGACACACACACACAGACACACACACACATCCAACTCTTTTTTCAGATCCATCAGTGACCTGGAGAGATTTGCATTTCTGTGCATACGGACTGAGGGATCCTGAATCCGGTCAGAAGCCTCAAGCCCACAAGCTTGATGCATTGCTTACCTCCCGAGGTAATGAGACCGATTTACCGGAAGTGTAGGAATTTTAACAGTTCGGTGAAACACCAGCATCAACCCCTAGAAGGAAATGCTGGCACTTTCGGAAGCAGGACAAAGCTGGCACAGATTTACCCTTACCAGTTCTGCCAGGATCTCGCGCACATCATCCTGCGTCACCTGAAGGTGAAACCGCTTGATAACGAAATGTACCTTCTTGAGGACATCTTCGAGCAGTTCACCACTCCACAGATTGACCTTCCTCAGGAAAGAAATGGAAGCCATTGACTAGCAGCAGCCACGCTGTTAAGATCCAAGACCTTCCCTTCAATACGAATGTTCAACCACTGGTCATCCAACATTCGCTAGTCCAAAAGTTTCAGAAGACCAGAAGCAGTACCCTCCAGGAACTGAAATCGACATTTTTCGACAGGATCCAAACGGCTGGCGATGTCAGAGAATGTGGAATGGTTGCAAGAAGTGAAGACAACTTTGCATCTCATCCACTCAGTACGATGCACACATCGCATGCCTCAACGAAGCGGACGCATTTCTCGATCCCCAAGACGAAAAATGCAAGGAACTCATCCGTTTGTTTATCCTCACAGGATACAAGGGCATCGTGATCAAATCCTGGTCTGCAAGACGCATCGCATGTTTTGTCCATGGCAATGAGGAACTCTTGACAAGGTACATCTCGACAAGAACCCCAAACTGGGGAACTACATTCGGAATGTTCAGATGTTTCTTCGGCACCGAGATCGGTTGTATAGATCCCGAATATGACACGCCAACCTTCGACAGTGGAGTTTTCCATATCCATCCGAATATCACTCATGGAGCAGAAAGAGAGGATTTGCAGAATGGAATGAAGCCACTTGTTACGACTTACCAATGCGACGCAATCACTGGCGATGCCAACAAATCCGCCAACACTTACAGTAGGTTGCAATGGGTCTATAATCCAAAATATGGATTGACCAACCGCATCATGCAGACATACCAAGACACATGGAACACGACAACTACCTCCCGCGCTGTGAAGGCAATTGCTCGTCACCATCTCTATATGAAGACTGGTTCTGGATGTGATCGAACATTTCCGGATTGCATGATGACATTTGTATTTGGGTGGGGAAAAACCTGGATGGAAAGTCAATAGTTCTTCGACTTGGTATGACTACGACTAACAACCATCCGTGGAAGCGATGAGATGTTTTCAGAAGCTCGAAAGAGAGAACAGCCGAGAACAGCGCCGCGAATGCGGACCAATTGATCCTCACCATCAACAAGACTATTCTGTGAGAGACCAACAGTTTCACACCGATCCTGCATGTGCATAGCATTGTGCATCATCTTTTCGATCCAATTAGGTATCCGCAATGATTACAGAGTTTTCTTTTCCATTTGCCAACAAAGACATTTCATCCGCGCCAAAAAAGGGATGACTGAATACAGTATCTTAACTGTTAAAACCCTCCAGGCCCCGTGCCTAAATTGGGAAGCTGTTCTGAGGCCCGTGTTGGTGTTGCTTTCCAAGGTTCCATTGATCGCCATTTGGCTCAAGACACAATTGAGGTTCAAGATCTGATGTGTAGCTGCATTCATACGTGATCGGCATTGAGAGCGGAAAACACTTCGCTTGCGTTGCATTTGTCAGGACCACTGTTGTAACTATCATTCGTTTCCCCTTACAACGTTTACACGGGTTCGGCTATAACGGCATCGTCCGTATACACCTTTCCACGTGGTTGGTATTACAGCTGGAGGGTTCGGTGCATAGCGTCCTACGGGACGTCACCTTGCCGTCTCTTGACAGGTTATCAGCCGTATCTACAAGCTCTACACTGGACAGAGAGACAGCTGGTTTATTGCGGGTACAGGGACAATAAAGGAACGATAAACTACACAGTACAATGGCATCTTCAGCGAGCCCAAGTACTGCAACTTTTGGGAACAGCAGCTCAGAGGGATCCAATGGATTGATGGCTCTTCCTGCGGTGATGGATATGATCGCGGATTCACAGGATGAACCTGGGGGCGGAGGTTCCGCGCTATTCAGCGACATATCCACTCCCACAAGATCATAGAAGCAGATCGATGTTCATCAGGAGTCGAAGAAAAGAGAATCCCCACCGAGAAGATCATCATCTTCGCCTGCGACACCACGGCCGTCGCAGAAGGGCGTGAGATCGACGTCGAAGGGTGGGAGGTCAAAATCACCCACCAGTGCAGATTTTCGCGCCGTGATCAAAGAGAAGAATAAGATGGAGGGGGAGATCGGGGAATATCAAAAGACACTTGATGAAATGTCGGCAGCAATGGCGAATCTTAACCAAGAAGACTATGGAAGCACCGTCCGGATCCAGGAGCTGGAAAGACGATGCGAGATTGCCAGCAAGCAGTCGGGACATCTAGTGAGTCACCACCAACACCACATGGCTGAGGCATGGCGCAAGTTTGAGGAAGAAGCCCAACAGATGCGCAAGGTGGAAATGAACGCATTTCAGTACGGGGAGAAGAAAGACATGGAGTCGAATATTATAATGCAACAGATGAGACAAGCTGAAGGAACTATCATGGAGCAGAAGCGGGAAATTGCATTGATGAAATCCTACATGGCAAGCGAGAAGTCGGCCGCGCAGGAATCAGCTATACGTGCAAATCAGATACACCGTGAGGCTTCACAACAGATATCAGTTTATCAGCAACAGATCAGAGGCATAGAATCTTCTACATCTATCGAGAAGTTCAACGAGGAGGAGATGGTCCAAAGTCTGAAATCACAGTTGGAGCACGCACTCGTCAAGCGCCCCGAGACGTACTCTTTGGAGGACTCCAGGGAACAGCTGATGGCGAGACTGAATGACGTTACAGTATTTGCGGAACAAGAGTCGAAGAGAGCAGATTGCTTGCTTCGCGAAAAGAAAGAGATCGTCAAACAGTATGAATCCGACGTGTCGATGAAGGACCAGATGATTGCTGTCGAAGGTGGTCATCGTCAGGATGCGATCTTGGAGTTAGCCCAGGTCAAAGAAGAGAAACAAGAGGAACGGTGCACGATGGACGAGAAGTCGAAGGAGGCTGAGTACTGGAGATTGACAGCTAAGGGAATGTACGATGAGTACCTCGAAGAGATGCATGAGCTTCAGGGACAACTGAAGGAGAGGGAGGCGACGCTCAAGCAAGAAGAGAGTTTTGTTCGTCAACTCGACGCTGACAACGAGGAACTGCGTGCACATAAGAAGCTGGAGACACAGGAAGCCTCCAGCAGCAAAGATGGACATCGTGAACGAGCAGTAGTGAAACGCGCTGAGGGAGGATCCCAAGCTAATTCAAATAGGATAGACAAGAAGGTGGCTGGGTTAGTCCCGTCATCGTCTTCGAATCTGAACCCTAATTCGTCACTAATGCCAGGTTCGATTCTTTTCCCGTCTTTCGGTGATCCAATGATCGATGTACACCTATCCCAGATGCAAGGGGTTGTTGGGCATGTCCCACAATCCACTACTACGACTGGTGGTGGTGATGGAGGGGGAAACAACGGTACTACGCCCCCATTGGATTACGGTGGATTCTCGCCTAATGGGAACAGGCAGGGAGCAAGTCGACGTCAGTTGAGCCTCGCAGGTGGCGGAGGAGGACCTCCGGATGACCCACCCGACGATGAAGACGGGGGCGACGACGACGAAAAGGACGAAGAAGACGAGGAAGAAGAAGAAGAAGAAGATGACAATCGGACACGAAGGAGACGAAGAAGATCGAGAGATGATTGGGAGATCAAGAACGATAGACCGAGGATCTCGAGGAAAGAGGCTGAGAGGGTATCCATTCCGGCTTGGCCAAAGATCCACCAACTTGATAACTGGAAGATGCAACTGCTGATGAATGTTCTGAGCGCATGTGCAGATCCAGATACCGATACATGGACAAAATGGTTGGAACAGGCTCTTGGGTTGAACCCAGACCTGAATGCGCTTAGCGATTCAGGTGGCGACAGATTTGCTACGATAGATATTAAGATGGCCATGGGCATGCAGAACATGTTGAAACAAGCACCCGACGAAGCCAAGGACGTGTACCTCGACGCAACGCGGCACTCGGAACTACGACATCAACAAGGGGTGATCGTGAAGGGACGAGAGCTGGTGGCATTGGTTATGCAATCATTCAGAACATCCGATAGAACGGATCTTGTCTACCACATCGAGCACCTATTCAACCTTGACTTTCCTGGAGACAAGAACTTGGTTATGTTCAGGAACAAATGGTATGATTTGCTGCTGAAGGTGAGGAGCGAGGACAGACCCAGTAAACTGGCTCTCAGAGATATCCTTTACAGGAAGATCAAAGGGAGCAAGAAGATGGAATTCGGCCTCAATGCCTACCATAGACTACCGGACAAGCATCCTCAAAAGACGTATGAATTCTTATTGGCGTTGATCGACCATCAGATCAAGGCGGATCGGGAGGACCTGATGCTTGACATGAAGGAGAGATCGGTCAAGTCGATGATGAAGTCAGGCGGCAAAGATGCGGGTCCAGCCACTGGCAAACAGGAGAACCAGGGTGGCAAGGGCAGAAAGGGGAAACCCGGAGGACCTGATGCTGCTCCTGTACTCCCAAAAGCCAAGGCAAAGGGCCACGCTGGCAAGAACGGCAAGTCCGACGGTGCCAGCGACAGAGGCAAGAGTCCGGGCGGAGGCAAAGATAATCCCTGTTGGTATCACTTCAAATCGGCGAAGGGATGCGTGAAGGGAAATGAGTGCACATTTTCCCACAGCAAGAAGACGGAGCACAAGCTGGAGAACATGCCCAAGGGGAAAGGAAAGGGTAAGTCCAAATCCAGGTCGTCGTCACCAAAGAGGGAGGATGGAGCATGCTTCGCGTTTCAGAAGGGGAAGTGCGACAGGGGGAGTGCTTGCAAGTACAAGCATGAGCTCATCAAGAACAATTCTGCTCCGGCAACGTCAAGCGACAAGGCGCAAGCCAAGTCGAAGGCTGCCTCCAAGGCCGCAGCACCAGCTATTGCAAGGAGGGCCATCGCGATGCCTGCGATAGTCCTGAAGCAATCGGCTCCTGCGGGAAAGGTCAGCTTTAAGAAGGACGTTGACCAGGTAGAACCGGATGAAGCTGAGACTGTCTACCACGAACATGATGATGACGCGATGAGCGAATCGTCGAGATGGTCAGGCGAGTCCGAGATCCCCGAGAAGATGGTATGGTTCAAAGAAGTACTCGACGTCGACGAGAATGGAGAGATCACCTACCTCGAAGACGAGAGAAGGCAATGGGAACGAAAGGGGGAATGGTACGGTTATGAGGACAATGAGAATGAGCCTTATCAATACGTATACGTTGACGAGAAGTTCAAAAGCAGTGATCATCGAGAATTATCAGCCTATCAAGTCCAACGATCGTTGATAAGGGCGAAAATACTGAGAGAGGTGGTGGATGATATATACAAAAAGCACTACTTCCCGGTGACCAAGGAGAGCAGCATAATGTTCGAATACGATCAGAACAAGGACGAAATCAGGGAATCGGCTGTCGACTGGAAGAAGCAGCACGGTTTGCCGAAGAACGTCTTCGCCATGTCAACGTGCATCAGCAAACGGGTGAAATGGTTGATGGACACCGGATGTGGTCATGATCTCATCGGACGAGCCAAGGCGAAGAGCCTGGGCGTCGACATCGTGAAAGATGACGACGAGATCGTGTTCCAGACCGCGAATGGTTCCACTTCCACATCCGATGTGGCCAAGATAGTCGTGGACGAATTGGACGAGACTGTCGAGCCACACGTATTGGATGAGACACCCACGGTATTGTCAGTAGGGAGGAGATGCATGAAGATGGGTTATGCATTTCACTGGATGCCTGGTAAATTACCTTTCATGGTTACACCAAAGCAGGGATTCGTGCACTTGCAAGTCAAAGACGACATCCCATACCTCGTGAGTGATGGTAAGCTTCGAAGTAACAGGCATCGCCCTACGATAGACGACCTCAAAGAGCACTTTTCGGAAGTATTGGCGATGGTGACGAACGACGAGGCAGATCAGGGAGGTGACGAAGACAACGATGTCACACCCGCCGCTGTCGGTGAGTCCGCAGAGGCCGAGGGCGAACACCATGATGGGGCATTCGACTTCGGGCCACCCGGAGGAGCCGGTCCGGTACGTCCGCCTCCCGTAGCTGAGGAAATACCTGTAGATGTTGGGTCAGTCCCACATCGACATGGTGATGCTGATGCTCACGAAGAAGTGGTTGATGAAGATGATCCAGATGCCGGAATCGAGGTTGATGTGTACGAAGGATCATCAATAAAGAGAAAAGTGGGGGTCCTCAAGAAGGACGCCAACTCCATCGCTCATTTGCTTACTCACAGGTACCGAAATCCTTTCTGCGAATCATGCGTCAAGGCAAAGATGAGACACTTCAGATCGCGAACGGGAGCCTTCAAGAGGGAGGTAAAGACGTTCGGAGACCTGGTGACGTTCGACTTCGTGACGGCTTCAGGAGATCACGAAGTGGAAGGCAGGTATGCGCTCATCATCCGGGACATATATACCGGAATTATCATGGCCTATCCAACCGCGAGAAGAGACACTGACTCCGTCGTCAGGGCCATCAAGCACTTCTGCGGGAGGAGGAAAATCAAGCAGGTATATTCGGATGACGGCCCAGAACTGATCAATGCGTGCGTGGAGCTGAAGCTGAACCACGACCTATCGCTGCCTGGACGACCGCAGAACAATTCCCTTGCTGAAAGAACAAATCAATTCATCATTGACCAGACTTCGGCTTGTCTAGTACATGCCGGTCTGCCCACGTGTTATTGGGCGCAGGCCATCACCACTCTGTGTCATCTCATGAACATCGAAGAGGTGAACGGGTCGAGTGCATGGATGAGGCTGCATGGCGAGGAGTTCAAGGGCGAAAAGATACCTTTTGGTGCACTAGTGGACTTCAAACCGAGTGAAGCACGAGGGGGAAAGAGGGAGAAGTTCGAGCCGAGAGGGGAAACTGGTATATTTGCTGGATATGTGTTGAGCACCGGTATGCATTGGGCAAACAAGTATCGTGCTTGGGCACTCACTGCATTTGCGGGTGCAGAGCTGAACATCAAGAAGGCAAAGGTTCCACCTCGGTTGAGAATGCCACATCAGACGGAGAGGATGATCCTGAAATCTCCTCTGACATTCCCAATACAACAGAAGTACAAGGTTGCCAACGAGACTTTGGAAGGAATAGAGATGTCTATCGATGCAATCGGTCTGGATGCTCGTGACCGCCTGATCGAGGATGAGGACTACGAGCCTGAATTGTTGCAGAGTGACGAGAAGCGACTGCTTGACGATGAGGTCGATCAGATCGCTGGTCTACTGCTCGACGATGGCCCGGAGGTAATCGCCGGAGATCGGGGGGATCATGCAGGAGAAGAAGATGCTAGACCGAGCTCCTCAAAAGGAAAAGGAGATGGACACTCCAAGGGCGATGAGAAGGTTGCGAGGTCCGACCTTCCACACGTGTCAGTTGGACTACCTGGGGATGGCATCACGTACGTCAACGACGATGGCAAGGAGGTTAAGATCGACAAAGCCGGAAGACCGTATCCCGTCGGGAAGGATGGATTCAGGCTAATGAAGACGTCGAGACCTCCAGAGTACACCCCTGAAGAATGGAAAATGATGAGTAAATACTACACCAAGGAAGAAAAAGCCGAGGTGAAGGGCGGTGGCAAAAAGAAGGAAGAAGATCCCAAGAGTAAAGAATCTGAGATTTCTGCGCCGGCAGAGGCACGGACATTGCAGATGCCCGGTGGTAAGAGAATTCGAGCAATGCTTCGAAACCGCTGGGGTGGAGTAGAATGGCAGTACAATTGGGGGTTGCGGAAGAACATATCAAAGATCAAGAACCCTATGGATGGGAAGCACTTGGCTGAACTTGAATGGGTCAGGATTGTTGTAAATCCTGTCGACGGAGTGGTTGTTCTCATGGATTCCAAGCAGTCCCAAGACGTCTTGAGACGAAACGTTCAGCTTGAGAAAGAATTTGAGTGTCTGGTAGTAATTTATGCCTGGAAGTTCAAGTCTGTGGAGCGATCAAAGTCGACTCCAAACTGGACGAAGGCGGTTGCATCAGTCATGGAGAGTCATAAAGACGAAGCTGAAACGGCATCGGGGACGGATCCATCGGTCGACGAATCGACGGATCTTACCTGGTATGAATGGGAGGAGTCTGCTGAGATAGTTTCTGGAAAGGTGCCACTCGCGATGCCTGCGATAGGCGAAGACGGTGAAGCCAAGAAGTACCCATCGATGCCGTGCGTGACTTCTGAGCGAATACAGCACAGAGAGAAAGCTGTGAAAGTTGTGCGATTCTTCGACGCTTTAGTATCCAGGCCGGTCGGCCGGAAAGAGATGTTGACCAACCCTGATGCGTTGGCATCGATGAAGAAAGAATGGTCGGGATTGATCGACCAGGGCGTCTTCGATCTTGGCGCGGTGCGTGAATATGACGCTGTAGCCAAGGAGGCAAAAGCTAAAGGGGAAGAGATACACATGGCTCGCGCACATGGCATTTGCGTTGAAAAGCACTCACAGTTGCCTGTTGGTGATCCTAAGAGGAAGTTCAAGGGTAGAGGCGTGCTGCTGGGGAACCAAGTGAAGAACCAAAGTTTTGAGGCTGCAATGTTTCAAGATTTGGGGAACTCTCCTGCTTCATCCGAAGCCTCGCGTTGGGCGGATTTTTTGGGTTGTCATGATGGCTGGGATGTGCAGATGGCCGACGCTGTTCAAGCGTACATACAGGCCACCTTGAGAGGCACGCCGTGTTGGATTGAACTGCCACCGGAGGCTGTGCCAAGTGAATGCAAATGGGAAAAGTACAGAAGACCAGTCGTCCCGTTGAGGAAGGCGCTGTACGGACACCCAGATGCGGGAACATTCTGGGAGCAGCACTGCGATGAGTCGGTGCGTGCCGTTGGTTTTGAACCCATCGGCGAAGAATGGCCTTCAGTGTACATTCATGAGAAGCTCCAGCTTGTTCTGGTTGTGTACGTCGATGACTTCAAAATGGCGGGGCCGCAGAAGAACCTTGCCCAAGGATGGAGCATGTTGCGTACGCGTTTGAAGATTGAGCCTGAGACTGGACTTGACATGTACCTTGGTTGTAATCAAAGCAAGGGAAACGTCACTCTCGGGAACGGACACCGAGTGGCAACGGTGACCTATGACATGGAACAGTTCCTACGTTCCTGTGTCGACCGCTATCTTGAGGTGGCGGGCGACGTGAAGTTGAATAAGGTTGTCACTCCTGAGTTGCATGAAGAAACAAAGAATCACGTCTCGCGGAAGCCTGCCAGAGAGGGGCCGTCAGTCGTGTGCAATTGGTGTAACAATCTTGTGCCCACCGACGGTTCTGCCACAGTGCCGGACCAGCGGGGAGGGACTCCTGAGTTGGCCATGAAGGAGCCCGTGCGTGGACACCTTGCACCGCATGCCGCTAGCGTACTAATGAAGTTGCTGTACGGTGCGCGGATTGCTCGCTTCGATTTGTTGCGGCAAGTGAATCGCCTAGCACGGAATGTGCACAGGTGGACCGACTCCGATGATCGGGGTTTGCATCATTTGATGTGCTATGTGCATCTTACTAAACATTGGCGCATGGTCGGTTGGGTTGGAGACCCTATGGATGATGTGCACTTGGCCTTGTATGCGGACGCTGACTTTGCGGGATGCGTTGACTCGCTACGTTCCACCTCGGGTGGACACTTGAATATACAAGGGCCTAATACCCGGTTTCCGTTGTCTGGCAGCTCTAAAAGACAGGGTTGTGTGAGTCATTCCACTCCCGAGGCCGAAATAGTTGCGGCCGACGTTGCCATGAGATCGATGGGTATGCCTGCTCTAAAGTTGTTAGAGCGGATTCTCAAGAAGTCACCGAACTTTGTGTTCTATGACGATAACAAGGCTATGATCGGTGTCGTGCGATCGGGGTGAAACCCCACGATGCGCCACCTTGAGAGAAGCCATGGTGTTAGCATTTCGTGGATGCATGAGATGTTCACACGTGATTACATGTACTTGGCGTATGAGGTCACCGACAGGATGGCGTCCGACATCTACACCAAGGCGTTCAATGATGGGCGCAAATGGAAACATGCATGTTTGCAGATTGGTCTACTTGACCCGAGCTTGCTGTCTGACCCGGATACCCTCAAGGCGCTCACACCTACGTGTGATCCCATAAAGGGGACCATGCAGACCGCTTCGGGGACAGTTGACGGAGTTCCAACTTTTCCGTACACACACATACCGATCATGCCCCCGGACCTATGGTGGTCTGGATTAACATCCAAAGAGGGATTGCATGAGCATGAAGGACATGATCCGGTTGTTGTTGCCAAGGGACCCAGATTGATGCGTGTGAAACCTCCACTCGCGGTTATGACACCGTTCGGGAGCAAGTGGCTTCGCTCCACTTGGTTTCTGAAGAATGGGTCATGGCTTAAGGTCGAGGATAGAGTTGACCCAGCTGCAATGTGTGCGGATTGATGGATGGGTTGAACGCGCAGTTTGGCAGTTTCATCCCGTACCGGTTGCTGTACCGGCGCGGGAAAGACCTCCACGACCACGACCAATTCACGTCGGGTCCGGGGATGTTGACATGCAGTCCGTGCTGGCCGCATTTGTTGAAGAACTGTCGAACGAGCGCATAGAGTTGAAGTGTGTTAACGACCTTGCTTTGGAAACGTTGCTCCGATTGAAATTGCTCATGCGTTGTCTGCATATCAATCACGAGCAGCGTGTCCCTGGTCGTTGTTTTGTTCCGTATCGCATTGCGGTGAAGCACAAGCCACAGTTAGCGCCGGGTATTTAACTCGCGATGGTTAAACACGACGGTGGTGTGCTTCGCGCTCCTGTGCATGTCTCGCTTCCTGGTATGAGAACTCGCACAGTCGTCACTCTTTACAGTGTTGACTTGGCTCGGCCTATCGTGCTGATGGCATGTTCCGAACCGCGTAACTGGTTCACTGCTCTTGCCCGCCATGACGGGCCGCAGGTTGTCACCATAACCCTGGTTGATGACTTACTGAGCGAGTACGGGGGGAGAATCGCCAGACATGTGCTTACCAAACCTTCCGATTTGTTGTTCTTCGCCGGGCCCTGCGCGGGGGGATCATCATGGGCACGCCTCAACAAGACTCGCGGAATTGACACCGCAGAGAAAATCGAGGCCAAACAAAGAGAATTTTGGAGATTGTTTGAACGGTTCGTTGAAATTAAACGGCATGCCATGACAAAACGAGCTGCGATTTTGTTTGAGTTGCCTGGAAGTTGCGATTATTGGAAAGACGAGAGACTGCATGAGGTTGTTCATGATGGAACTAGTCACGAGTTTGACGGGTGTCGCTATGGCTTGAAGCAAAGGTACGCCAAGAAACCCATGCCAATCAAGAAACCTTGGAGAGTTGTTTCATGGAACTTTGATCTTGGTAGCTCGTTATCTAAGAAATGCAATGGAAACCATGAGCATGGACCTTGTGCCGGTCGTGAAACCAAAGAAACCCAGTTGTACACGTCGATAATTGTAGGTGTGATCCTTCGCCGTTTTCGTGCTCGAGCAAAGTGCCTCAAGCCGGCACCATTGAAACTCGCTCTTGCTTGCATTACGCGAGGGAGATCGCGGAAGCATCAAGCTACTGCGTGTGAAAGTTACACCACCCCAACTGCGTTACCGAGGTGCTGGGTTAGTCCCGAACCTCTGGTGCCTGCGGGGAGCTGGGTCAGTCCCGAACCCCAAGTTTCGAGGAGGAGTTGGGCTTGTTCATCACCTCAATCAGAAACTGGATTAGTGTTGGGACAATTCCGTGGCATTATTTGCAGCTGCCTATTCTGGGTTTTCCTGGTTCTGGAGAATATCATCAAGATGACTGCCAATCCGACCGTCGTCAACACGAATGAATTCTTCTGCGTGCCTGTCGGGAAATCCAGACAAGCGGCGATATTCTTGGGGAACTTAGTGAAGAACGCCATCGAGGAAGGCAAGAGGATACCCAAGAGGATGGAAATGGGCAGCGACCTGGGCATGTGCATAAAGTGGATCGAGGAAATCGGTGTCCCTGCTATTTATGCCTACTCAGCGTATTATTCTGCCAAAGGCCGCGGGATGATGAAAGGTGAAGGGCAGTCTATGAGGGTTGCCTTAGAGTTCATCAGCAAAGTTTTCGGACAGCTTTCTGCCGACGAATGTATGCTTGGATGGAGGGAATTCTGCAGCAAGGGAAAGAAGATTGTGTCGGCGCTGAACCAACTTTGCGGTGAGGCAACGATGCTAGCGAAGAACCCCGAGTTGCTCGACGTAACCAAGTATTGCATAGAAGGGGCGGATATGTTGAGATCAATTGCAAACATCTGGGATCTCGCATTGGGCGTGGCCGAGGACAACGATGAACGGTCGTTCAAAGCTGCATTCCACCAGGACACCCCGGTCGGGGAGGTATACAAAGAGTTCATCAGCGACGAGTCGACGAGGGCATCGTCATCGAGAAGGTGGAGGAGCTCCGAGGAGTTCCAGACGACTGCAGAGTTTGAGAGGCACGATCGGAGAATGTCGAAATTCAGAGATCGAAACTGGGGGAAAGTATTCACGTTGAGCGTGATCAAGGCTCCCAAGATCGACTCCTACGGTCGTGGTGCCAAGGACGACTATCAGAAGAATTGGGACCTTGGGTTGGTCTACCAGAATGAGCTGCATGCTTCGATGAAGAACCTCGCGTATGCGCTGAGGAGAGATGAGAATGCCAGCCAGCACAATCTCCTGCGCTGGATGATCTGTGGGTCAACCCCCAGTGACATCTCTGACGCGTGCATCGGGGCGATCAACTCGCTCATGTGCGTTTCCTTCATCATGAGGAGACTGCAGCCATTGCTCGGAGAAAAGAACGCCAAAGATCAGTCGTACACAGCTTATTTCCGTCCGGACAAGAGAGAGCTGAACGAACTCTACCGGGAGATTGAGATCGCCAGGAACTTCCTGTGGTGCATCGACATGATCTACGAGTCACTGCCTGCGATGAACATCAACTCCATCAGTTTGGCACCGCACGCGGCTGACAGGGCCGCTGAGAACCAAGATCGGCGCAAATGGGTGAGCTGGTTGAAGGAGATCGAGAAGAAAGCCGAGAAGGATGTCATGATCGAATTCTACCAGAACAACTACTGCACGATGCACGAGGTCGAGAGGGAACTGGAGAAGTATCCCGAGGATTTTGTGATTGGGGAGGAGCCGGCGTGGTGGGTGATGGGATCATCGAAGACGGAGCCACCACGGAAGACGGAGCGGCAGCAGAAGTCAGCGTCGAGCTCCGGGCAAAGGAGCCAAACCTCTGGTGGGTCAGTCCCCCAGCAGGGAGCTTCAAGTGGGGGGTCGCATGCTAGCGGCGCTGTCGAGATCGACAACGAGATCATCAACTCCATTTTCCGCATGAACTCCGGTGGAGATGACGACAGGTGGGTAATCATCAACCCAACTGCTGGACATGATACCTACACTTCATTCGAAGGGGGTATTACTTTGAGCGGCGCGACTGTCAATGTGAAGTTCAACATAGACAACAATACGGGGTACCCGATCATACAAACTGTATTTGGGCCGTGTCTTGCAGAAGGTAAGAACGCAACATACTGGGAGTGTATGCTGAGATGCCTGACCTCTTCGCTATTGCACTTCGAGGAGAAGACCAGCGCGGAGAAGATCATTCTTTCCTATGTTGGGAAGGGAAATGCGGCATGGCTACAGCTGTATGCTTTCTTGTGTGCCCAAACAGGATGCTTGATTACTGGACGCCTTCCGGGCGCCAAAGCCATCAACGCGTTGATTCAGGCGGAGAAGAACCCGGACAACGCACCTGGACAGTTGAACCGGATTATCAATAGGCAGAAGAGGAGCCCCATTGGCGAGGCGACGATTCGCGACATGATGATCCACAAGAAGAGCTTCTTGGTCCTGGATTGGCCCCTGAGGGCCGTCAACTCAAAGGGAGCACGAAGACCTTCCAGATGATGGTCAACGAACAGGGTGGACAAATATCGAAGAGAGATCATACTATGGGTCGAGTGAGCAAGTCTCCTCGCCCAATGACACATTGAGTATTATCTCCAGATTGCAGAAACTGGATAAGCTCATCATCGAACGACGGAGGCGAGACATGGATGACTCACCCGTGTCGGTGCACATTTGGATGTCGCTCTATGATTGGGTGTGCATGAGAGGATGTGGGTGGCAGGTGACCGCCAATCCCATCATCGACTCCCTGCAAAAGGCGGTATCTGACCTCGTCAACACGTGCAAGGGCCTAGTCGTGGTGTGCGTGAATCGTGATGTTGCTTTCCATGGAGGGAGAGGGGACTTGGGGACGATCGCCAACAAGGTCAGCGAGATCTGCAAGGCGGCAGGCGCGCTGGTGACTGAGAACGATCGCCTGTGGCGCGTGGTCCATGCGCTCACAGGAAAGAACTACAAGATCCCTGGGAGCTCGAACCTGCAACATTTCCTCCTGAAACGATTGCTGGTGGAGAAATCCATCGATGTGGTCGCACCAAGCAACGCGTTTGTGCGTGAGCTGGAGGAGACGTGCATTAACGAGCCCGACCTTCGATTCAACATCCCGAAGAATATGGAGGAGTCGAAGGTGAAGTTTGAGTACAAGCCGACCTTCACTGCGCAATCAAAGAGAAAACAAGAACAGCAAGATGAAGGGCACGGCGAACAGGATGCGTTTGGGAAAGCCGATGTCGGTGATCAACGTCTTCGATGGTATTTGGTCACGGAGCTCAGCAAGTTCATCTGTGAACTTTGCGCTAGAGAGATGCAGGTGAGCAAGTCGAAGGTGCTCGGACCAAACTCGAAGTTCAATCCCACTTCTTGCGTGAACTGTTGCGCGAACTGGAATGCGGACACGAACGGTATTGCGAGGTCTATCGAAGGGAAGAAGCTGTACACGCGCCTCTTCGCGGAATGCGTGGTTGCAATCCCTGACCTTCAAAACCTCATGGTGGACGTCAACAACATCCAGGCCATGATCACGATTATACGGGAGCTCGCGTATTCTAAGCTGAAGAAGGAGCTCTCCCACGTGGGCTTCGTGAGCATGACAGTGGATCAAGCAGCACAGTTCTACAACAACGGTCACGGGAAGCAATTGTGTGCATCCCGGGATGTGATCATGTGCAAGAATTCCGAGGGGGTCGAGGAGAGAATGTCCATCTTCATGATAGACAAGGATCTCGGCAATGTGGCCTATTCCTCCTGGATCAAGAGCGTGCTCGACCAAGGGACGATGTATGAACTCCTGGGACAAACCTCAAACGAGGAATCCTTGGGAGACGTCGTCGAGATGGTATTGGGGTTCTTTGAGGTGATGTCGTACTTTCAGCACGAACTGCCACTGTGGAAGGATGTGTGGAAGATCAAGAGGGAGTTCGAGCAGTCAATAGTACGACACCTCGCCGGGAACGTGACCCACACGACGGGCCAGAACCGAAAGCGGAACAAACCTTCCGCGCAACTCGGGGCGCCCGCGAAAGAAGTGCTGGACATCATGAACAAGGCTAAGCCCAGACACCCGCGAACCCTGATAACCGAGCCTGCTGCCCAAGGGTCCAAGAGGAAGGCAACGGAGGGCGAAGGTGACGGTCTTGGTCAAGCACCAGACCCGAGCCGAAGCTCTCAGCCCAACGCTGAGAAGGAAGAAAAGAAGCAGCGAGTGATCGATGGGCGGAGAGCGGCGCTAGGATTCCTGGAGTCAATGGAGAAGTGCATGGGAGAAATGGGAATCTGCAAGAAGTGCGCGAACCTGGCCCACGACGGCGACTGCAAAGACATTGAGGAGGCTGCTGGCAACGAGAAAGCGATGAAGATGCTCCGTAAGCTACTCAGCAGTGATCCCGTGTCATCGGATGAAGATATGGGGGATACGGAGGAACCGCCCTCGTCAACGTCCAAAGAGAGAAAGAGAGGAGGACAAGCAGGGAAAGAAACAATTGAGATGTATAGCTATACCATCAACTTGGTGGAGATGGCTGGCACGGCTGAGGGAGGAGAGCTACAATGTGGTGGCGTGGACCTCACCTACAACCCGTGCGGGGACAACAGGACATTCAAGAAGACGCTTGAGATGGGATGCGACACCATCCCGTGCTACATCCCGAAGTATGGCGACGTGAGTGATGTGCACTTGCCATGGGCGTATGCGTCCATCGTTGACCCCAAATACTTTCCCAACGGTGCCATCCTTGAGCAGGTGGACGTGATGCAGCTTGGCAAGAGTGTCAATTTCTGCGTTGCTCCTTTTGACGGCGCTCCACTGTGCAGGATTGGCGATGATCGCTCGGTATTTGCTACGAAAGACCAAGCAAACCAGCTATCTCATGACCTATGCCGAGTCCTTCGACACAAGATCGGCAGCTGCCGAGGAAGTGCTTTAAGGTGCGACGAAGGTGGATGGGTCGACATTGATGCAGTCATTGACGACCGGAACAACGACATATTCCCGCCAGGCACCTCGAGAGCGAAGCGATACATGGGCATCATGGAGGTGATCAAGTGGCAGGAATCTGGAAGCAAGAAATCGAGATGTCAGGTCCTGGCAGCAAGGTTTCCAAGCATCATGAACCCGAACGACACCAGGGCGGCCAGGGAGGAAATGACCAAAGCTGGCATGGATCGGGACGACATCGACAGGATGTTCAACAGATGCGATGGATGGTACAGACCTTGGTGCATCCGAGTCACAACTGGTCACAGTGATTTTGGATTCATGAGCTCATCCGCGCTGGCAAATAGGTATTCCGCAAGGATGGGTGATTCTCTCGGAGGAGCATTCCATGTGACGTATGTGGAAAATCTGCCAAGCATCGTACGCTGTGGGTTAGTCCCCGGCGGAATCGATGGCGGTAACAGGCTAGCACTGCACTTCGGAGCGTTCGCTCCATGGGATGAGATGAACGTGGCAACGAAGGTGACGCTGCGGAACGTAAGGAAGGGGGACCCGATTGCGATCATCTACATTCCCAGTGCAACCCTCGCGCGGTATGGAGCTGGAGTCGCGGCAAATGGGACTTTCATGGTCTTTGACGTGGTCCCGTTCTATGAGGTCAAGTCCATTTGGATTGGCAGAAGCAACGGAGGGAAACGCCTGGAGTACGTGGATGTCAAGAGAGCGTACTCGAAGTGTGTGGAGAACGAGATCTGCCCTGGCTTCGTCAACTCATCCCAAGAGTCGGCTGCGATGTTCCTCCAGAACGTCACAAAGATCAGCGAGAGGATGCCCGAGACCGAGACAGGTGCCGATAATCTGCACTACATCAGGGACATGGTTGATCGTGCATGCGGACTCTATCGGAACAACAAGATGGAGGAGTTCAACGCGCAGGTCAACGAGGTCAGGGACGAAATCAGCAAAGTCGTCATCCTGAATGATGAGACATGGGAAGGACTGAGATGCAGGATATGTCCATCGTGTGCGACCGCGATCCCCACCTGCTTCTGCTTATGCCTGGAATGCGAGGCGCAACTGATCTCCACCGGGAGGTACTACATCCACGTCAACTCCGACGATGAGGAGGACAATCAAAACCCCAACGTCTCGGGAGATGCCAAGCGCGCACAGGAAGAAGCTAACCACGATGCGGCGGCACAGGAGGATGATGACGAAGCGGAGGAAGTTCCGGGAGAAGAAGACGACATGGACACGCAAGGATATACATCCGGATATGCGTCAGAAGAGGATGACAGCGGTTGGTATTACCGCGACACTGATCTGACGTCACGGGATATCATAAATTCCCAGCGGATGGCGATCTGTCTTGACGAGCCGCGTGAGGCTCAGTACATGGCAGGGTTTATCGCACTCCAGATGTCCAAGATGTGGGGGATGTTCGAGGGTGGCGAGGAGAGAACGATGAATGCCCAACTCGAGGGGAGACAGGGCTGCCCTTACCACAATGACTTCAAGAGATACCCCAACATGACTGAGCATGATCAGGAAGGTATACTTTTGCCATCAACAATAACGAAGATTTCTCAATCGGAGAATGTTCGGACAAGAGCCTTCCGATCGGTGGAGGAGCGTGACGAATATATTCGTATGATGGTGTGCAAATGCGAGGGACTATACACATTCTACAAGCTGTGGATTGCAGCGAGAATCCTCGATGTCACCAAGGACGAAATGAAGCTCCTGGTCAAGGACCGAGTGCACCCGGTAGGTGATATTATTTTCAGATGCTTTGCACTGGCTTTCAACTGTAAGTATATATCATTCGTGAGGGATGGCCTGAACCTTGGCAAATATGGTTACGCGGTCAACGTGAGCGCCATCATCTCGGCCGTCGACCCGAACAAGTGTGACACACCTCTGCTGGATTGGTGCATTCGGAAAGGGCACTGGCTACCAGAGGATTACAGCAAGAAGTGTGTCCGGGCACGAGAAGCCCAGAAGAACTTGGACGAGGAGTTCCGTCGACGCACTCACAGACTGTCCATTGGGGACAGGTATGCGTAGTGAAGATGCTGATTGCGGCACGATGTGGGTTAGTCCCCATCTGTTGCTTGCGTCTCATCAACACCATTGCGATGGAACGACTTTACATCATGATATGATTTCATGTATCCAAGTTGAATGGATGTGTACATGGTTACATATTCCGACGACTATGACATTCTGGATATTCATGGATGGAACTATTACCTAATGGATGATTTCCTTTTCATTATTTATACATTGTTCATAGTATCTGGAATGGTTATGATTTGCATTGATTGCTCACCGATATTTCTTTGCCGGAGATATGCAGATTGCTTACGAGCAGGCGCCTCTGTTGGACTCTTATGGCCAACCCATTTTCTATGGATGACGGCTGCGCGATGCGCAAATGCGGCAGCTGGGATGTTCACTGGTGGTCAAATGACGTGACGATTGTGTATTGTATACACCTGCATATGGGAGTGCGCTTCGATTGGTGGATGAATGTTTCACTTTCCTACAATCGAACCCGGCATGTTTCACAACGAATGAACGGTGTAGCGATAGCAAGTATAAAAGAATGCACGACACGATTTCGTAGCTGAAGCCGTGGCCAGTGGAACGTTTTGTGGTGTTTGGACCGCATGATGAACAATGCGACCCAAATGGGGGATGTTAAAACCCTCTAGGCCCCGTGCCTAAATTGGGAAGCTGTTCTGAGGCCCGTGTTGGTGTTGCTTTCCAAGGTTCCATTGATCGCCATTTGGCTCAAGACACAATTGAGGTTCAAGATCTGATGTGTAGCTGCATTCATACGTGATCGGCATTGAGAGCGGAAAACACTTCGCTTGCGCTGCATTTGTCAGGACCACTGTTGTAACTATCATTCCTTCCCCCTTCCAACGTTTACACGGGTTCGGCTATAACGGCATCGTCCGTATACACCTTTCTACGTGGTTGGTATTACAGCTGGAGGGTTCGGTGCATAGCG
>CAUJNA010000222.1:179999-290404 GCA_963377175.1 Effrenium voratum | reverse complement strand
ACCACGCTGCCCGTCGACGCTCCGCCGCTCGTGGCCGTGAAGGTGCAGTCCAGGCTCTCACAGTCCAGCGAGCGGGCCCGCGGAGGCCGCCCCGGTGATGGTCAGCGTGGCGCCTGAGCGCCCCGGTGGCTGCGAAGCTCGCCGCCGTCGCTGCGCCGGAGGCCGTCAGCGTGCCCGTGGACACGTCGCCCACCGTGCGGTACGCCACCAGCGCCGAGGTGATTTGGTTGGTTGTGAACACGTCCAGCGCGCCCGCGATGGCTGGCCTGCGTCTGCGTGTCCTGCGCGCTTGCCGTGCGGTAGTGTCCCAACAGCGCGTCCACCTGCGCCGAGGTGTAGTAGGCCAGCAGAGCCGCCGCGATGGCGCTGGTCGTCTCGGCGTCCTGCGCCGTTCCGGTTTGGTAGTCGGCCAACAGAGTGTCCGCTTGCGCCGAGGTGTAGTAGGCCAGCAAGGCTGCTGTTATAGCAGCGTCAGTGCCCGCCGTGGAGTAGCAGTGCGCAGCAGAGAGAGGAGCCACGAAATGCAGGTTGCGAACGGCGTTGCTTCCGCGAACAAGATCCCAAGTCGTGAAGCCCGCCCAGGCCGGCGTGTTAACAATTCCGCCGCTGCCGGAAAGCTGCAGGGCGGCGAGCTCCGCGAGGATTGCGTCGAGGGCGCTCTGGAGCGTGGTCTCGCTGGCGGAGAGCGCGGCGTTTGTGGCGTATGAGGCCAGCAGCGCCGTGTCGGCCTTGGAGGCCTGGAGCGCCGAGATGCCGGTGTCCCTGCGACGAAGGCCTCGGTGGCGAGACCCAGCAAGGCATGTGCAATCTTCGTATCTACGTCCAGCGGCGTGTCCAAGCCGTCCACCGTGGAGAGCAAGGCGGCCAGTGCGCTGGCGTCCGCCTTGCCCGAGAGGGCTGCGTCGAGGGCTGCCGTGGTGACGGCGTCCAGGAGAGCGGCCGAGATCTTCGAATCAGGGCGTACCGAGATGGTGGCGTCTCTGCTTGCGAGCTCGGAGGCCAGCGCCGCGGCGGATACGACGCCCAGGAGAGCGTTGGCCACCTTGGTGTCCACCTCCAGGAGTGATCCTTGCCGCTATGTCAAGGGAGTGCTGGTCCACCGCCGTCTTGAGGCCGTAGTTGGCGGCCACCGTGGCCAGCGTGGCGTTGTTGGCGAGGCGATGGCCGCCGTGGTGCTATAATTGGACAGCTTCAGGTCCACTGAGTTGGGGGTGCTCTTCGTGGCCACCACGCCCTCCAGCACGTCGAAGGCCGACTGGTCTGCCTTGTTCGAGAGGCCCGTGGTCAGCGAGCTCTGCAGCGCTGCGATGCTGCTCCCGTGCGCAGCCACCTGTCCGTCCGTGGTGGCCGTGGCGAGGGGTGCAATTGCCGGCGCCAGTGCGCTGCTTTCCAGCTTTGAGGCCAGCTCTGCGGTGACCCGGTCGTCCAGCGACTGGATGGCGGCTGCGTTGTTGCCGGAGGCAGCTGTGTTCACGGCCAGGTCTGTTACTTGCGCGTAGGGCGTCAGAGCGAGGGCCAGCTGCCCTGCGGTGACGCGCGTGCCGTCAGTTACCTCTCCGTTGTCCAGGACCTCCGGGATGTTCCCGGTGACAGGTCCTTCAAACGTGCTTTACATATGTTTTCGCCGACGCCTTAGTCCAGTGGCTAAGGTGTCGGCAAAGAGCTTACCGCTTCTTACTCCGCGCCGGGCCTGCCGCGAGCGCAGTTGAGTACCATTCAGTCCGAATTCCTTCACTCGACCGCGAGTTAGTCGAGCACAGAGACGCCCGTGCCGGAGAGCGTTATCAGCTGGTAGGCCACCAGGTGGATGAACAGGTCCGTCATCGTTCCCTCAAGTCCCTTGAAGGTGAACGCCCGAACGAGTGCTGACGCCGCTCAGGGTCATCTTGGGCACGCGCTCGGTCGGGAAGCCCGCGATGAAGCTGTGGCGCAGGTAGCCGACGCGGTCGATGTCGATGTTGCGCACGGTGTCGTCGTAGGTGCCCGCGAGGACCGAGAGGAAGTGGAAGTGCTCCGAGGCTCCCTTCATCGGGTTGCGCGGGTACTGCAGGCTGCCCAGCTGCATCTGCGACTCCAGGAGACTGTCTTCCTGCCTGGCTGCGCCGATGGGGGCCACGTCCTGCCCTCAATTGGATCTTAGAGCCCGCGTCGTTGTCCCAGAAGGCCACGAAAGCGCCCATCAGTTTCGTGAAGGCGCGCGCCGCGGTGACGTTGTGCTCCGCCACGCCCGGCAGCATGGACTGCTGCGTGTGCACCGTGGGGTAGCTGAACACAAGGGGCCTTCCTGAGAGGAGCGCCCGGTTGAAGGACTCGACCAGCGCCGAGTCCAAGACGACCTGGGAGGCCAGGACTCGGACGTTCTGGATCTCGAAGTCGGTGCTCAGCGTGCCTCCCGCCGGGTGCGCCCCGGCGTTCTCGGACCACAGCGCAGTCGTGGCGTCCGCGAACTCGATCTCGAGCACCAGGTTCAGCTGAGGCGGCAGCATCTTGCCGCGGCGCAGGATGCCCACCATGGTGGGGCGCATCAGCACGTCCGCGTACCCGTTTTGGTGCGCAGCAGGGTAGTCCGCTGCGTTAGGAAATTGCTGGCGCAGCTCCAGGTCGTTCAGGATGAGCCGGTTGCCGTCGTAGGCGACGCTCAGGCTGTTCGTGGTCTCGCTGTAGCTGGCAGTCGCAAAGTTGGAGCTGATCCAGGCCGCCGCAGACGGGGTCCTGTGTACGCGCCTTCCGGCAAGAGAGCCCAGTTCGGCCAAGCGGATCTTAAAGACTGCCAGCCTGGCGTCGCTCGTGCAGCGACTCTCCTAGGTCGACCTCGAAGTCGCTGTCGCCTTTTCTAAGGAAGCCGCCAGTCCGTCGGACGACGGGTGACTGGACGGCTGCGACGGAGGTGCAGCACTGAGCGCCTGAGGCGCAGGAGATGTTTTCACACTTCGCGCTGAACAGCGTGGAGCTGGCGAACAGCTTCTGGCCCAGGAAGCTGAGCGCCGCTCCCATCAGCGTCTTTCTCCAGCGCGAAACGCTCTTCGAAGCGCTTGTGGAACATTTCGTTCTTCGGCTTCAAGTAATACACGAAGAGGAAGCTGTAGGGATCCCGGGTCGCCTGCTCGTACAACCGGTGCAGCTTGTCCTTCTGCAGCAGGGCGCTCAGCTCCTCGATGACAGCGTCCAGCTCATGCTGGTTGCGCAGCCTCCGGCAGCAGAGGAATTGCATGTTGACCCGCACGGCTGCGCTGATGAGTCTCAGCTTCTGGGAGCTCACCCAGGTGCTTATCTGCAAGTGCCTGCCTCGGATGAAGAGCGTGTCCAGTGCACCGTGTGGAGCTGCGGAGTGTCTGCGAAGTCGTCTATCACCACCAGCGCTTGGTAGAGCTGCTTCATCTCCAGCTTCTTGCTAGCGTCCGTGATCTTACGCTGCTGTTGGATGATGCGTCTCAACGCCGCTTCATCCCATTCGTCCCAGTACGCTTGCTCGCGCTCAGTGTTCACCCCCAGATCTTGCTCGATGTATTTCCTGACTGGAATCCAGCCGTCGTCGATGTTGACACTGGGACTGAAGACGTAGATCCGTTCAAAGACTCCGCGATACTGCTCCAGAATCAGGCTGATCAACGCTACAGTCTTGCCCGACTTGCTGGCATGTGGCTGACCTTGAGTTTTCATTGTCCACTCATGATAGATCACGCGTATCAGCACCATGTGACAACCTCACCCACCACGGACCATGCACACACGCCCGGTCGACGGGCGTTGAGCCGATGTATGATGGGTCTCGCTCTGGCCCTTCTGATGTACAACCGGGAATGAACCCTTGCAAAAGGGATGATGGCAAGAGAGCCAGGTTTGACCCCTCAGTCGGTCTTGGAGGTCGACGCTCCCAGTGGTGTTCAGATGAGTTGGGTTTTTCAGATGTACACCAACTTCGAAATATTCAGGTTCTCAGCCGACACCGGGACCATGACTCAGTGACCTTTGAGGTTACATGTGAAGCCGCCCCGGATCTGGCCATGATTGTCATCGACCAGGCAAGTCGTTTGCAGATTTTCCATGCGGAAAGAGCTCTCGAAGAACAGATTTGTTTAACCATGACGGGGAACCTTTGCAGGATCCAAGCAGATTGCAGCCATAAGCAGACACCCCTTTGCCTCTGGTTGACGACGGAATCCCTACGATGCCCATCCAGGAGTTGATCATGTGTGTTCCTTTTTGTGGAGGAATTTCCGGTTGGCAGCACGCAGTCAGGATGCTTCAGACATGTGGGTATCCGATTCGAACAGCTATTGCCTGCGACACCTCTCCAGAAGCAGTAAGATCCTTTTGCTTGACACATGGATTTGGGCTCTACGGAGGTCCCATCCGGACCGATTGCCTACGTTGCGGATGCCTCGCAAGGTCAGTTTTGGATGTTTGCTGCGGCTCAGAAGTGTAACATTGCAACAGCATCGTGGCCTGCGGGCCACCTTGATTGCTAATGTCCATTCAGAAGGGTATCACTTCATTTTTGCGGAAGTGTTGAAGCTCGAACATGTCGTGCCTGCGCAGCGATCAAGATTCATTGGTGCCATCACGAAGTTGGCGCACGTTCAGTGGACGCCTCAGCATGCAGGCAAGGTCAAGCAAGCTTTTCAGGGCCCACTGCGATCGTTGCAACTTGAGAGCATGTGGTTTGCGGAAGTTCCAGATGCCCTGATGACCCAAAGCCTTTTGACGTCGCAAGAGATTGAGATTTACTCATGTGTCAGAAGGTCGCCAAAGCAAGTTGCAACTGCAAAGGATGCATTGCTCAGACGGGTCATCTCACCGGAGGCGAGGATTCCGGCCACGTCCTTAATGAGGAGTTACACCAGACAGCATCTCTTCCATGGGGTTGCGCATGGCACGGACAAGCTTTTAGGGGACCTCCGAACTCAACAGGACAGGCTCCGGTTTTTCACACCTGTCGAGATCATCGCCGCACTAGGCATCACCAATCCAGTCGACCTCCCGCTTGACATTGTTTCTGGCAGTCAGCAGGTTGGAAATTCAATCGCAGAGGTCCACGCCCTTGCCGGGATTTGGGTTGTTTTGGTTTGCTGTGGATTTGAGTTTGAGGGAATCACCCAAAGCTTTGAGCAAATCCTCCGGAAGTTTCGCGCCACTCGTTTGGACACACAGGCCGACATTCTTATTCAGGATGACAGATGCCTCTTTGGCTCTCACAGTCGGGGTTTTTGTTTCCGGACAATGCACCGACATGAAGTCGTCCTTGTTTTGAGACACGAGGATGCTCCCACTCAGACCATTCCATGTGTTGTTGATACAAGTCTTGGGGATGCGCTGCAACAACTTGAGATGAACTGGAGCACTTGTACTGCCTTTTTTGGGAGCCGCCATGTCTCAGCAGATGACATCATCCGTCAAGGAGGTATTGTCAATTTCATGTGTGCTTCAACCCCTGTGATCACTCCGACGATCCAGTGGGAGGTTGGATCTGCCTCGACCACTGCCACAAGCAATGCTCTAGCTGAGGTTGAGCCTGGACATGCATTACGTGATTTTGATGCTGCAGGGAGCCCCGCAAGTTCGGACGGGGGTTTTTCATGCAACAACCGCGAGGAAGAGAAAATCGACATGCAGGTTTATTCTGAGCACTGCCAGGTAGCCAAACTGCAGGTGCGATCTGATCTTACCGGCCGCGAGCTCAACCGCGCTTGGAATATCTTGAGAGGTTCATGCTTTGACTTGCATGCGCGTACACGGATTGCGGATCTTGCCAAAAGCAATGGATTCGTCATCCTTCGCGAATCTCCTGATGAGGGAAATCTGACTTGGCCAGGCTTTTTCTTGAAGATCCCAGGCGGCGACACAAGGTCTTGCAAACCTGCTGGATATGAGAGCTTGGGATTTGCCATCCAATCGTCCTGGCCTGAATTCAACCCTGCCTTGCACAAAATTCACAGTGGTGCCAGGCTTTTTGACCCCCAGGAATCGATACGTGACCTCCACATCAGAGCACATGCAGAAGTCCAGATCACTTGTCGAGCTCCGGGTGGAGCCAAGTCCGCGTTGAACACAGAGGGCGACGGTCTCGCCGCTAGGATTCAAAACACCCTTAAGGCACCAACGCGATCTACAGGTGAAGTGAGCGAGGTCGTGAATTCTTTCTGCAGCAAGCTGTCGGACACCCAGCGCGCTGGCCTTACAAAGACGCCTACAGGAGATGAGCTCCGGAAGATGCTACGTACCACTGCAAAGGATGTTGGTTTTCCGATTTCACAACTATTTCCGAAGCGAGGTGGCCATCTCAGAAGCTACCAGCCGTCTGTCCGCCTTTGCATCCATGATGTCACTTTTCTGCCAGGAACCTTTTTCTTTGAGGATAAGTCCGAGGCGAAGGTTCAGGGCCCTTTTGATATTTCGCAGAGAGGATTGTACACAGAGCCACCGACTGAGATCGATGAGAACCTTGCTTCAGGAAAAGCCCTTGCATCTTATGAACTGGGTTACATTCAACTCGAGCCCCCACCTGCAGGTTCAAAATTTCCGGCCACGAAGATACGATGCCCTGCAAAGGATGCAGCCGGACATACCCTCATCCTTCAGTGTTGGATTTTGCAGCTTGGCGGGCAGCGAGTTCAGATGCAGGCAGCTCAAAATCATGACATTCCATGCCAACCCAGCGGAGTCATTTGCATCACCACTTTTCGGACCGACTGGGAGACAGCTACTATTCAGTGGGAATCGCTTGTCAGTGCGCCAGCAAAGACCATCATCGAGTTGCTTGGCACCCCAAGCCATGACATTTATGAGGTTTGGGGACGCATCTGGAACGGCTCAAACCGCGGAGGGCGGGCAGCCCCGGCAGTCGCAGATTCTTTTCGGTTGCATCTCCGGGTTGCAGACAGCAAGCTGCGTTCAATTCTGGAAAAGAGCGGAACCACGAACCCCGCAGTTTTTATCGACGCCTTTAAAGACCCGGACACCAACGCCCTGCCCAAGTCCATCCCGGCTTTTCGAATCATTTGGCTCCCAAAAGAAGTCAGAGTTGCAAAAGCCGTCGCCATTCACAACCAGCACCTTGGATTGGTTCGTGGGCGTCACAACCTTGGCATCCGAATTGCAGAATCGAGTTTTGATGAGGTGTGGGCGGCAGTCAATCCGAGCAAGCCGTGCCCGGCCAGGATTCAAATCGATTACAAATGGAGATTGCTTGGAGTTCCACCGCAAGCAGGCACGGATGAGATCAATCGGTTTCTTCAGCTGCTCAAGATTGATGGAAAAGTTCTACGCAAGGCTGGCCAAGCCTGGATTCTGGGCACCTCACGTGAACTCACGGAATTCACCTGGTCTTTTAATGGCAATACGGTTGTTGCAGAGCAGATTCATGACTACAAAAAGCAGTTTGATCCGGTTATTGCGTGCCAGCAGAAACCCACACTCCGACCCAGAGCAGATGCGGCTGATCACGTTTGGCCGACCAAGAAAATTGACATCCTGCAGGTCGCAGATCCTTGGGCCAGGGCATCGCGGGCAGCACCTTCAGGCGTCAAGCTTTCTGGACTCAGCAAGGCGAATGAGGTGCAATTGCAACAGCAACAGAAGCAGATCACAGAACTGCAATCCAGTATGTCGAAGATTTCCGGCAATGTCACAGAGTTGCAGAAACAAAGCCACCGTCAGGAGGAACGGACCAACCAGCTGCATGTCGCGCTGCAAGAAACCCGGTCGAGTTTCGAGTCTACATTGCAGAAAGCACTTGAGGAGCAGACAGCTGGCCTCATGTCACAGCTTGGGTCTCTCATTGGCCGAGGAGGTACCTCTTCAGGACATACCAAGCCCAAGGAGCCAGACCCGAAGCGTGCCAAGTCATCCGGTGGAGTTGACATGGACCAGGATGAGTTTTAGCAGCCAGATGAACGGGGCCTCACCCTTTCGAGGCAGACTCTTCGAGAGTGATTGGGTTGAGCTCGCACATTCTGTTCAGGTATGTGCGCCTGCCAGGGGAAAGTCATCTTCCCAGATGACGGACTCACACGTCCATTCCGGACACCTTTTAGATAATGATACATACCAGGCCGTGGATTATCACAGTTTGGCCTGGACCCTCAGCACAGATGTTCCTTTGCCTTGCGCCATTACTTTCGCAGTTGGGGGCGCACGCTCACATTTGTTCTGGGGCGCTTTTTATGACGATGATGCAAGCTCCCCGAGCCTTGCACCTACATGGAACCCACTCTTGGGGCAAAGAGTGGGCGAAGCCAGTCATCCGGGTCCTCGGACCACCCATTTTTTGCATGAATATCACAGTTGCGAACATCACCAAACTCCGCAAGCGCAAGCAGGCGGCCATTTCACTTTGGGAGGAGAAGCAGGGCATCCTTTGCCTTACGGAGACCTCTGCAGACCAGCATACCGAACGTATCGTTACAAAGCAGGTCCGCAAGGCCGGAGGTTCCTTTCTTGCAGGAAGAAGCTGCAGCCGATCGGAAGATCTCAATCAGGATGATTCCGCTACTCGCACTTTCTTTGGCGGGGTTGCCACGATTTCAGTTCCGCAAGCCAGACTTTGCGCTGAAGTTCTTGATACGCAGGCATGGCAATCCACCCGCTATTTAGAGGTTGTGTCCCGGATCAACCACATCCAGATCCTCTCCATTACGCTCTACCTCCACCCATGTGGGGAGGACTGGCAGCTTTACAAGAAACAGGCGAATGAGGACCTTCTTGAGTTTGCCATGCAGAGATCCTTAGCTTGGAAAGGACCAGCTATCATTGCAGCCGATTTCAACATGGATCCCACCAAGGCACATATCTGGCCGGCACTTCAAATGGCAGGTTGGGTGGAGGCGCGCTCGCATGCAAGCTTGCTTGGCTTTTGGAGATGCTACAAAGATTGACTCCATGTTCATCTCACCGTGCTTGGCTGGAACGATCCGCAAGATCGAGACTATTCGATCTTTTGCATTTCCCAGCCATCACCCTCTCACGGTCGAGTTTGATCTCGGGAAGGTCAAGTCTTTCAGGCAGATGTGGAAGGTGCCAAAAGCGCTTACCCCAGCGCAACTCCAAGCTATTCAGGAAGACCATATGAATGAGCATTTCGTTGATGCTTTTGCGCAGAGCAATCAGGATTCCTCGGTGCCATATGGTGCCTCATTGGAGGGATGGTCAGAGGCCTTGGAGACAGCCTTTTCTAATTCGCTGAGATTGGCAGGTGAGAAAGGCCTCTCGTGATCCCAGAGTCCTGTGTATCGGAAGATCCCCATCAACTGCACCACCAAATTGGCCCGGAGTGGTGACTTTGAGCCTTCTACCGTTTACGGGAGCACCAAATACAATCAGATCGTCCGACAGGTCCGACGTTTGTTCAGTTTGAGAAGACAGCTTTTGGGTAGATTCCCCAACCCTATTGTGGTGCAATCGGATTGGCATGCCATTCTTTCCGCGAAGGGATTTGGGGCCTCTTTTCATTCGTGGTGGGGTGAGCCCCTCCCAGATGAGCCAGTGGTCCATCTCATCGACAGGATTTTGCACGCCACCCAGAAGCTTGAGAAACAACTTGCATCCGATATTGCCAAGGAAAGGAAAACTAGCTGGACCAACGCGTTGAATGGCTCTTGGAAGAAGCAAGGCAACCGTTTGGCACACAGTATCAGCTCCTCGCAACGAACCCGCAGGTGCACCAAACTCCAGTGCTGCCTTGTTCGGTCTGTCCAGAAAGGCCACCCCATTTTCAGGTTGCCAGTCGCGTGTGACCCCCAGGCCGTTGTCCTTTTCGATGACAAGCCGGTTTGCTGGCATGACAGAAACCTTGGGCTGTTTCGTGCCCCACTTGACCTACCAGCTGGCTCTAGACAGATTACAGTCACGTTGCAGGAATGGACCATGGACCCAGCAGACATTCAGACTGAGTTTTTTGCTTATTGGAGTGGTTTTTGGGACCAAGGGCCCCCTCCGGATTCCATTCTCCTTGATCCTGATATTATCCCCAATGACTGGCGACTCCAACACCATGCCACCTTGTCCTTTGAAGGTTTTATGGATGCCCTGCAACGTACACGCGCAGACACATCCCCAGGGGCTACGCCATGCCGGAGAGGTTGCGATTCGGATTTGGGTGCAGATCTGGAATCATTATATCTCAGGTAGCCAGCCTTGGCCTGATGCTTTCACGTACACCAAAATTGTGTTGCCGGGCAAATGCTCTGACCCTTGCACTATTCGGGATGCTAGACCTATCAACATCATGGCGCTCCTATATAGAGTCAGCTGCAAGGCAATTACTAGACAGGTGCTACAATCGCTGTCATTACGCTTGCCTCCATCGATCGCAGGTGGCCTTCCATGCAGGTCCGCGGACCTCCTATGGTACCATACACAGTTCGTGATCGAACAGGCCTTGGCAACGGACACAGAGATGTTTGGGGCAGTGACGGATTTGTCAACAGTGTGCCACGCTCCTTTCTGAAGCGTCTGTTGATCACCTTCGGGATTGATGCAGCTTGGGTTACGCAAGGGAGAGAATTGCTTGACACGATGAAGAAGTCAGTCGTTGTCTCGCAGGACTTCAGTCTGCCCAGGACGTCAATATGCGGTATTCCAGAGGGATGCCCCTTTTCCGTTGCTGCTGCTGTCATGATTGGGGCCCAACTCACGGCGTGGATCCAAGCCAGGTCGAATGCCACCCTCCTGGTTTACATCGATAACTTTGAGATCATTTCAGGAGATCTTGATGAGATTCATCGTGCCACTTCTTTGGCATTGCGCTTCTTTGAAGCCTGGGCCTTCAGAATTGACCGTGACAAATCCTGGAGCTGGACCACCGCTGACCCAGCCACGCACAGGCAGGCGCAGCGACCTTTGAATTGCACGCTGCCAAGTTGAACTTGGGATGCTATCAGCGTTACAGGAAGCGGGCCCAACGCATCGCCGCCCTCCCCTTTGATACCAAAGCAAGACTCCAGGCTATTCAGGCTGGACCTCTACAAGTCGCTCTCTATGGCAGTGAGATTTCTTATATCGGTGAGAAGTCCATCAAGGGACTGCGATCAGCTACGTCAAAGGTCCTAGCCTGTTCCAATCATGGTACCAACCACAAGGTTGCCATCCTCACCTACCATGGAGGAATCTGTGACCCGAAGATTCAAATAGTGCTTCGTGCTATCCGGACAGCGCGACGGGCCTACTGGAAGTACACTGCCTTCATTTCCCTAATGTGTGCCAACAATGGAGACTGTCGCAAGGCATGGGGGCCGGCGTTGCTTCCTATCTCAACTCCCTCCGCATCACCATTGACTCCCATGGTTCTTTGTCCTTTGCGGAGCAGGATTTGCAAGTGCACCTTTTTCGAAGTGGATTTACTGCTGTCCGAAACTTTGTCCTACAGGCCTGGTCAACCATTGTCCAGAAGGATATTACCAAACGCAAACATTTGCATGACGCTCCTGCAGTTGATCCAGCGCTTACGGGCCACTATATCGACAAGTTGGGGGCCAACGAGGCTCGCACCGTCCGCACTTTCCTGTCTGGCGGTTTTCCCACAGAAGAGAGCGCCCGACATTGGGCAAGCACCGATGAGAATTGCTGAAGTCGACACTCTTGCACATCGCTTGCAGACCTGTGGAGCTACTGCAAATGCTCGTCAACAACACCAGGTGCTTGGCAAGGTTGACCGACTCAGAGCGGAGGCCCCGTGACCACGTTCTTCGCCTGCTGGCTGTCAACTAACCCATCTTTGGGACTCGCTGGCGTTACCTGCAGAATCTACACGGATGGTACTTGCGACCATCCCAAGGACACCCAGATTGCACAGGCGGCCTGGTCCATCGTTGTTGAACCCACCCCGGGCACAGGACATGTCCAGGCCACACATGTTCAACTGAACCGGCGCATCCAGGAGATGCAGGTCTTGGAGTGCGGGAGATCATCAGGGCCACAGACTATCGGTCGGGCTGAACTTCTGGCCATCGCAATTGCCATCGCCAGGGTCCGCAACATTCGGGTCATCTCAGACTGCAAAGGGGCTATCGACATCGCTCAGGCCCTCCTTGCAGGTCGGGGTATCCACAACTATGCGAACCATCCCAACTTTGACATTGTATTTCTCCTGGACCAGGCGATCCGAAAGTGGCTGAGGAGCGGGTCATTCATCTTGAAAAGATTAAGAGCCACCAACAAGGCCCATTTTCGCTCGATGATGTACGTAAAGTCGCAGGAAATGAGGCAGCTGATATTGCTGCCAAACAAACTCTTGCGGACACCAGATCTCCGGTCCCTCATACATGATGCAAGAGTCTTCCGGACACATGAGAAGACACTCGCCCCTGAGCTTCTTTCCGGTGCTTATGCAGCAGTTGTCATGTATCTTCAGGCGCTTCGTAAGGACGGCCTCCTACCCAGGCCAATACGGGAGCATCCGGCCCTACCCCCGGCTTCGGATGTGGTTTTCATGGATATCAATCCCTTTTTCCATTTCCCGGTGGATGATTCCTGGCGACAAAGGGCGTGTTGGGGGACCACATTTACGCTTGCCACGTTGAAGTGGCTACAGATGCTCAAGTGGCCACAGGATGGGTGTGCCGCGGGTCAGGTTACGTGGATTGAGTTGCTCCTTTCCTTCAAGGAACAGACAGGCCTTGCCATCCCTGCACCGCATCCCACAGTAATGTTCCACAGCCCAACGGTCCACCGGGTACGAGGAGAAGACGTTGGGTGCCGAATCCTGGTCCTTCAATAACTTCATGCGTTCCCTGAGTACCATCCTTGGACAAGAAGTCATGCCGTGGCACAAGGCCACCAAAACGATCGGCGCCACGCCACTCTTTGGTGTTGGCTTTGGGTAGGCCCTGATCCTGGCTGGCAAAGGTCCCATAATATGAAGTCTTCTGAGTGATCTTGGTCCTGGCACGGAATCAATCAGCTCATCATCACTGTCTGGAACAGGTGTGGCAATACCAGAGGAAGCAGGACTGGATTGGCATGAGATGTCACAGGCGAGAAAAACTTCTTGGTTTGCTCCTTGGGAAGGTGCACGGTAGTTGAAGGCTTTTGGAGCTGATGAATCTTATCAAATGCCTCACTCTTTTTCTGTTTCAAATTTGGGTCATCCTTGCCTGCTCTTGTGGCAAAGGCTGCTGAATCACTCTTACCGGCTCTGTGCTCAGCCTTGGACTTCTTCAGGCAATGCTTCTGCACAGGTCAGCAAGGCCTCATTTTGGTCAGGATCTGCTCCCTGTGTATTCATATCTCAGGCAAAGATGTCCCCAAGGAAACAAAAGGTTGTTCCTGAGAAAGCAAGGAAATACAAGCCTGACCTGGGACCTTGGCAAAAGCACGAACAGGCGAAATTTGGGCTCCCACGGAGGCCGAGGCAGACACGACGGCCTCAGCCCTGCTCCTAAAGCACAATTCCTTGACAGAGGGGCCGACGATGTCACGCTGGCCACCCTGGGCGAAGTGCTGCTGGAGCTGGCGCGCTCCAACAGCCAGAGCTCCGTGGAGGCTTCCAGCTGGAGGGCTACGCCATGACCCTGAGCGCCTTCGCCAACATCGTCCGCACCTAGCTCCTGGTTCTTCAGCCGCATGCCGGCCTCACTCCGTCCGGCTTCCGACGGCCACAAAGACCCTTGGGTATCTTCCACCGGCCCTCTCATGCTCTGCGGGCTGTTTTGTGTTGCAGTTTGGCTTGGGTGTTTGACAACACCCCAAATCTATGTGGATGACCTGGGTCTCCAGCTCTAGGAGCCTTGAGGTTTGTGGCGCCAGGTTTGCCGCTGCGTTGACGGCCATGCGCTTGCTGCGGCTGATGACCAGCGTGGTGTCCGGCCACCCGGGCTGTACCCCTCCTTCAGCCTCGCCTTGGCCTGCTCCAGCGTGGGGCACCCCTCCTGACCCGCAGCCACTTCACAAGTGAGCTCGCGCCGGTGCCCGCAGGCCAGGTCGCGGATTAGTTGGCTGTGCTCCAACGGCGCGCTGATGGGCCAGGAGTCCAGCACGGCCAGCAGCTGTCGGAGTCGCCCAGCAGCAAGAACTTCACGTCGGCGTTCAGCCCCGCCCAGAGCGCCATGTCAACCAGCCAGTCCAGCTTGCCGCCGCGCACGTACCTGTGCATTCAGCGGTCGGCCGTCTGCGCCCCCACCCCCAGGTTCTGCGTGGAGCAGTGCGTCTTGGACACCAGGTGCACCGCCTTGCCCTGCTCGCGCAGCCTCGCAACGATCGTCCGGGCCAGGTGCGTCTTTCCGGTGCCCGGCAGGCCCGTGAGCAGCAGGGAGTTGCCCGCCAGGCAGTGGTTGACAGGGTCGTCCACCCCGTTCCACTTCCATTGTTTGGGGCGCTCCGCCTCCATGCGCGGCACCCTACTGCTGCCCGCCCCTCGTAGGCGAAGGCCTGAGAGATGTCCCGCTCGCTGCTGCGCATGCTGTAGACCACCTTCGTGCTGCGCGCCAGGCCTATCACGCTAAGCTTGGCCCGCGCCGACGTGGCTCCGCGCGGAGATGCCCAACATGTGGTCTCAGCGGCCGACGAGGTCCAGCGTTGCGGCCAGCAAAACAGCAGCCAGAGAGACGCTTTGCTGGTGGGCGTGACGTCGGCGCAACGGGCTGGCCTTCCCCTGCCGATCTTGCCCGGCGTTAAGCCCGTGGACGGCGCGCCAGGCTCTCTACCCCTTTATGCTGTGGCCATTGATGCGCTAACCAAAAAAGTAGCCGCGGAGCCGCTGAAGGAGTCTTGCAACCACCACCGGGCACGAAGAAGGTGTTCCAAGCCCTGAGGGCGCCGGCCAACGTGTGCTCCGACAACGGCTCCAAGTTTGAGGGAGTTTAAGAAGCTGATAAATTTCTGGAACATTGGGAGTCTACTTTGCAGAGCGCACCATCAACGGAAGAAAGCACGCTACCAACAAGATAGCCGGAGCAAGATATACAGGGTAGCCTCCGCCAAGAGCGGGAAGATGGGGGCAAGGTTTGGTTTGGAGGGTGGCCGGAAAAGGTGGTGCACAGAAATCTTTAAAAAGTTCCGCGGGGCCAAGCGCTCGCACAGCGCAGCCGCATTAAGCTTCTTAAGCTGCAGCTGCACGAAGAAGAGAAAGTTCAACGCCTTAAGATCGTTGCAGCGTGGACCTGAAGGTTATGCGAGAGGTAAGGAGCATCTCTAAAGCGGCTGTTCACGGCCAGGCCACGCGCGCCCAGAGGGCAAAGCTTGCCCTGCGCTGGTTCAGGCTATGCTGCGTGGGGCGGAAAGTGGGACGCGTGGGACGCGGTCCTAGATCACGGAGGCCCGCCCAAGCCCCCGCTCCAATCCAACGTAAAAAAGCTTAAAAGTAAGTGGCAGCCGAGAGAGTGGTTACGGGGGTCTCAAGCCCCACCTGGTCGTCAGTTTATTTTCGGGTTGTCGTTTTCCGCTTCGCGTTGCTAGGTTCGCCGAACTTCCGCGCGTTTTCTGCAGGACCGTCTCGGAACGGTCGCACGCTGCAGATCTCAGCAAGTCGCAGTGCAGGCTTTCGATTTTTCGCGTTTGACGGTCTTGTTCCGGTAGCGTCCCAGCAGTTTCCGGTCGTATTCCGTCAGTTTCGGTCGTGTTCCGTCAGTTTCCGGTCGTGCTCCGTCAGTTTCGGTCGTGTTCCATCAGTTTCCAGTCGTGTTCCATCAGTTTACAGTCGTGATTCATCAGTATCCATCAGTTGCGGTCGTGATTCATCAGTTTACGGTCGTGATCCATCAGTTTCGGTCGTTTACGGTCGTGATCCATCAGTTTCGGTCGTGATTCATCAGTTTACGGTCGTGATCCATCAGTTTCGGTCGTGATTCATCAATTTACGGTCGGAGCAAAAGGACCCGCGGTAGCGCTCGTCGAATTTTTTCGGTCACCCTTGCACGGAGCAAAAGGACCCGCGGTAGCGCTCGCGAATTTTTTCGGTCACCCTTGCACGGCCCGCGGTAGCGCTCGTGAGTTTTTTCGGTGATCAGTCAGTTTCCGCTCGTGATCCGCCAGGTCGTGATCCGTCAGCTCCGGTCGTGATCCGTCAGTTTCGGTCGTGATCCATCATTTTACGGTCGTGATCCGTCAGTTTCGGTCGTCATCTGTCAGTTTCGGTCGTGATCCGTCAGTTTACGGTCGTGATGAGTCAGTTTCGGTCGCGATCCGTCAGTTTACGGTCGTGATCCTCAATGGAGTAGGTACTTTCTGTCAGTTCGGCAAGCGCATCAACCTCAGCTCAACTTCCGACGCACCACGATTGTTTTTAGGGAATGGGATACGGTGTTAAGACAAAGACATGGGGAGGATTAAGCTCTTCCCCACACACACAGATTCTGGTCGGACCTAGCATGCCTAGAGTCCCGGGCACAGTGGCCGGCCTAGGCGAACCGCTGGACCCACGTGCGCCCTCATCCGCCTTGGGATGACGGGATAAAAGGAGCGAGCAGCTCAACACAGAGCGGAACGCGTCCAACGAAATAAAAAGGATCGGAACATCACAGGCTCATCCAAGGTCGCAGCAAAGTGCCGATCAGACCAGGGGAGCATCGCGAAATGAGATGAAAATGGCATGAGCCAAAGTACAAAATGGCCGCACCATACAAGGCGGGGGCCCTTGCTCAAGGGAAGAGGCATCTACAAACATCCGGAAAGCAGAAAAACAGGTGGGACGTCCCCCCAACCATGTTCAGGAAGGGACTGGGAGGCCTCAAGATGAGATCCACTCAGGATATGTACAAGAGATTGTATACTACAGCTCTGGCAGGAACTCACCCCACGAAAGGGACTTAGCCTGCACACATGGACAAGTGAACCACCAAAACGGAAAGCGTGCGGCAGCATGTGGTGCAAATCATTTGGGCGGGAACTCACCTCTCAGGGAGGACTTAGCCCGCACACCATTGCACTGCATACCTGCGTCAGGAGATGACTAGGCTGCGAAGTCAAGGGCTCGGGCATCGCGCTTGGCCTGAGCTTTCTCTTTACTCCGTGACTTGATGTACCGCATGTAGTTTGCACGTATGGTGGCAGGCTGCAAGGACAGGTCCTCCTCCTCGACCACTGGAGAGGTTCTCGATTGCCGTAGCACAAAACCAGTGTGGGCTCTGCCGGCCTGCTTCGTGAAATAAGCATCAAGGAGCTCTCTGACCTTGTTTTCATGGGGAAAAGTGGGCCGGCCATTAAATCCACCCGCATGTACTGCAACAAGGAAACTACGGGAATAAATGTTGAATATCCCATTGTTTCATACAGTTCAGGCATGACCCCATGAGTCTAGGCAGAAAATTGCCACGCCTATTGACGAATCCATGTGTGCTGCAGTTCAGACATACTGAACTGGACTCAGATATTGGTAGACAATCATTGTCTCTTGAATATGAGCATTGGACCGATGACACTAAAGAAGAGGCCTTTCGTGAAGCGCTCAAGTGCATCTCTTCCCATCCAAAGGTGCTTTCAGTTGACCATGTATTTGTTTTTGCCGCCACGCCCAGCGCCATCAGAGGTAAACTTCCTAATAACTTTTGGATCCTCACTACGCACGCCCAAGATGTGAGTTTTGCCATCAAGTACCGACAACAAAATCCCTGTTGTCTGGCTATAGTTCTTGGTAAACACTTCGGCCTAAACTTGTCAATGCACACATTCCCACATTCTGCCTCCAGCATTATAGCAATCACTCTGCTGTGCCGGTTCTTGCAAGAGGAATTTTTGAGTACTACCCTCATCTCACTAAGCGCATCAGACACGCTTGCCACGTTGGCCTGGTGAAAGTTGGTAAGAGGACGCATCATACGGTTGCCTTCGGATTTCAACAAACTTCGGATGATCGTATCCGTATTGGGAATCTTTCTCGTGATTGGAACCTTATCACTGCGATTCCTAAGACATTTGATACCTCATTTATTGATCTCTGTTTGCCCATTCGTAATGGCTTTAATGCTGATACAAACAATCCTTTCGGCCTTCGAATCTATGGAGATAGACGAAATGCCAACGTTGTCAGCTACCTTAGCCACGGCAGCCACGCATGCCAGAGTGATACCAGTGAGTGGGTTGATCAACTCGCCAGTACTCTGTCCAACACAAATGCAGCCTGCGCTGTCAGTCTTTACCAGGCATATCTTGGCTGTGACCGCAATGAACTAATGCAGGATCTTGTTGTCTTTGTCGCTCAGAGACATGACGACCAGCTTCAGGGGATATATGAATTTCTGCGTGAACAAGGCTTTGCTGCTGCGCCATTCTTCGGATACCTTGTTGCACAAATTTTACCTGAATCATTTGAGTCACTAAGATTGCTTGCCAGTGAGCATGGGGTATTCTTTCCCAGTCGTTGCCAAGACGGAGTATCATCTCGCACAGCTTACTCATCCTGGCATCACTATTGAGGCTACTCTCCAGTACCCCGGCCTGCCTCTACACCAGCTTCACCACCTTGGAATGGTTGTGTACTTACACGGGCGGCCGGCGCTACCGTACCGTTACTGTGCAAGATGCATCCTCACAGCATCATTACACAGCATTATGGTTTGATGTCCCGCGTGCATATGCTGAAGACTTACTTGCCAAGGGACCTCATCAGGTCGATATGAGCGGCTCTGGAGGCACTCTCCGCTGGCCTCAATGCTAGGGGTTGTTTGTTCCCCCGTGTTATAGGGACATGTGAATCTACACCGCTTGTGGAAACGCCATGTCCGCTTCGCCGCTTCGCCTTGCCTTGCCGTTTCGCCTAGCCACATGCCTCGCATTGGCCCCGCATGGTTTTTAGTGCAGGCCTCAGAACGCACCATTGGCCCCTCTTTGCAGCCTGCCTTTTTGCAGCCTAGCCAAGCCCAGTTTCGAGGACACGTGGGCTTCTCAGGCCATTTCCTGTTTGTTGGCCCGCAGGCCTAGCCAAATCATAAGGATTCCCTCCGCTGTGCAGCTGTTGGGCTGCGCCCCACTCAGCACAGCTTCGGGCCCAGCGCGCTCGCTGGAGGGCCTCAAGGCCGTTCCCCAATAGTTTCAGCTGTTGGGCCGCGCCCCGCATTGAACAGCTAAGGCCCCAGCGCGCTCGCTGAGGGGTAGGCTCCCTCGTGCTGACGCTTTCAGCCAGGGTCCTCGTTAGCCCGCTCGGCCAGTGCAATTCCCGCGGAAGGTGCATTGTGAACGCTTCACAGGCCAGCGCCTTAACTGCACCGTTGCACCTTGGGGTCCGGCACGCACTGCCGGGTGGTCTTGTGCCACGCCCCCTTACACTGGCAGTTTCTGCCACAGCATGGCAGGATCTATGCAGCTGTTGGGCCGCGCCCCGCACAGCATAGCTTGGGGCCCAGCGCACTCGCTGGAGGGCCTTGCGGCCGCTCCCCAAACAGATTCAGCTGTTGGGCCGCGCCCCGCATTAAACAGCTCAGGCCCCAGCGCGCTCGCTGAGGGGCAGGCTGGACCGCCGTCCGGCCCTTTGCTCTTGTTCTTGGGCCGCGCCCAGCTTTGAGCAGCTTCGGCCCCAGCGCGCTGCGCGGCCGACTGGACCGCAGTCCAGACCCCTGTTTTTGTTTTTGGACCATTTCCAGGGTTGCGTGTCCTCGTTTTGCTGTGCCAGGTACTGGCTACGCAACGGACCGCTGTCCTGAACCTAGTTGATCTTCTGTTTGAACTTGGCCGCAGCCTTGTCCCACACAACATCAACACCACGAGCCCTTAACTGCGAGTTACGACACGTAAAGCCCTGCCAGGTCCGGAGCGCACTCCCGCCTGACCCACAGGCCACAGATCAATTGATTTTTGCTCGCAGTACACTACGTTGTCTTTGTGACCGCCATAATGCAGTTTGGTTCTACATAACCTTAGTGCTCACTTCGTTTGGTGTACATACTGCACCATGCTCGCATGGCCTTTGTTTCACGAACGCTCTGCAACGCCTACCGACGCCATGCTTGCTTCCTGGTGCGAAGTGCTACCACACTTCTTTGCCCCGCCTGGCCAAAAGACAGTGTTGGGTATTTTCTCACTTTCGCGACGACTTCAAGCTATTTATTGGCAAGTCTGGAGATTGCAGGGTGTCACGCTGCCACTTTTCATCTGGCCCAGTTCCGCGCCTTGTTGAAATGGACACTCTCATTTGCGCACTCTTGCCAAAGCTTCACGACAGCAAACCTGCTTCATTTCGCCGCCACGCACGGCCCTCTACATCACCTACCCAGCAGGTTTGTTGCGCAGCAAAGCCTGTGGAGCACTGTGAGTTCTGGGAGCCTGGACAAGATGTTCTGCTCCAGTCACGACCCAGCTGCAGCTACAGCAGATTTCTTCTCCACTACAGGCCTTCATGCTGCCGCTGCCCTGGCGCTATCCGTGTGCTGCACTCTTAAGGACCTTGCAGCTTTGTTCCGCTTGCCACGCTCGGCCCTGCCTAGCGCTGTGCATTTTCCATCCTCCGATAGCGCTGAGGACGACCCTATCCAGTCGTTCACCCACCATGGGTGAACACTAATTGGCCAGTTTTTAAGAAACCATTCAGGGTAACGCCTTGCCCCATTCGCCCTTGTTTGCACCTGTCCCACTCCGCTGCCAGGTACTTTTTCGCGATCCTCTCCATGATGTTCGCCAGCCTCGCCCACAGCATCGACAAGTGCCCCACACTACGTCTCGCATGACTGACTGTGGGCCGCCTACAGTCCGTTGTTTGACGCACTCCTTGCAAGCCTGCCACCTTTTCAAACACAGTTTTTCGCCTCAAGCATAGCTGAGATTCTTCCGTTTCACCATGGCTTCGTCACAAAGTGAGGCCCTAAAAGCCTTCCAGGTGGCCTTTTCACAACTGGATGAGGCCGCAAGGACGAGGTTCCCAGGACCCACCCCCGCCAGTGAAGCCACCTTGGATCGCCTCGGCGTCGGCATCACAGGACACCACGCAGCCGGGCTCTGCATCAGCATTGCCCAGCGCTGCACAGCCAGGCACCGGCCCTTCAACCGATGAGCCCAGTGCCTCGCCAATGCCGGGCGAAGAACGACCATGGGCCGGCCTGATCAATGGCGGGTCAGTCAGCGCAACACGGCCACTAACAAGGAGCCTCAGATGGAAGAGGAGGAGCCTCTGACACCACCACCATGCCCGTGGCCTCCCCTGCAAGAGAGTTGCTACCACCAGCCCCCCCGCCCTTCAACAGACAGCTGCTAAACAGCCTGGGATGGCTCTTGGTGGGCCAACTACTGGGCCAGCACAGACCAAGAACCACCAGACGAGTCCACAAGGTTCGACAGCCGTCACTACGCCTACAGCACCGACCCAGCATGGCACCGCAACACACGCATCTTCTACCACGGCATGCAGCGGAGCCCTGCCAAACCTTCGGAGCCGGAGCAGACCCAGCCAGAGCCTGCGCCGCCATCCGCTGACACACCACAGCACTCGCCCTGGCCTACCACAACACCACAGGCCCAGCCACAGCCAGCTCCGCCACACCGCAGCACTCGCCCTGGCCTACCATAGCGCCAAAGACGATGCCGTCGCCATCCACTGGCGCAGCACAGCAGTCGCCATGGCCTGCCACGACGCCTAAGGCGACGCCCAGCCAGCCACTGAAACCAATCCGAGGCAAAGGCAATCGCGCAGCTTGACCTCTGCGTCCACATGCCTGCCTTAGTCTTGCCTCGCACCGCACGCATTCGCGGAGAAGGCCGCGAGCTCTACACCTAAAACATCGACGATAGAGGAGACCAATGTTGTGGCAAGCCATGCGCAGCCTTGCCCGTCTGCCGCTTTAACAGCGTCTGCGGCCGCGCCGTGCAAAGCATGTGGAGCGACTCCCACAGATCGCACAAGTGCAGCAGGTGCTACGCCTTGGAGTGATGACACCCCCATCGCCAGGTCACGCCCTGCAGCACGGCATTCGCCGCAGCTGCCTAGCCGTGCATAGCCAGATCGCTCAGTGTGATCTAGCAGTGCCAAAAAAGGGTCCTAGGTTGGGTATTCCCGCCAACTTACGGCATTCAGCTGCTGCAGGTACATAACAAACCAGTGCTGCCCTTACTTGCACAGCCGCTGCCTTGCCCGCCGTGCCGCAGTGTGCTTGGGGCCAAGACCCACAGGCCCGCAGTGCCCAGCCGGGTCACACCAACGGCCTCGCCAGGCCGTTGGCTGTTTCTTGTGTTTTGGATCCGCCTTTTTTCTCCCCGCCAGGTGCTTCGTGGACTTCCTCGTGCCGATGATTTTCAGGACTCTCCGTTGGCCCCTTTTCTGCCCCCCCTTTTGGGGATTTTTTGTGTGGGAGGGTCTTGTGTGTTCTCCCCATTTTGCGCACCGCCGTGCCCCCATAGCTCTCTTCAGCAAAGATGAGCCTTGCCCGCAGGCAATTAAACTGTTGCCGCCGCGACAGCCTTGGTGTCCCCCCCCCCCTCCGTTTTTTCTAACAGGCGGGATTTACACACCCTCCCCCACGCTCTGCTCTGCCAGGTGCCTCGACGTCATCAAGGTCTTCTTCATTGCCAACAGCCGTTGCCTTACGACCAAGTGTTCTTGCCGGGCCCAGCCTGGCCCTTCCGTGATGCACTGCTTTGTTTGTACGCAGCTCCATGGCCCAATATGCCGTGGAGAAACCGGGCCTCCTATGGCCAACCTATACGCTATGACGCCCATCCTTTGTTGCAGGCAACCTCCAAAGCAAGCCCTCCCTCAGCGGCTCAGCCAGCCCCAGAGGCCTTACAGGTCAACATTACTTGCCCTGCCCAAGTTCCTCCAAGCAGGACTAACTCTGCACCGTGCGAGCCGCGGTCTCACCCTTACAGGCGTGGTGCCCCAATCTCTGTGCACAACTTGGCCAAACCCATTTTTGCACACCCGCCTACCACACCTTTGCTACTCGCTAAGGCGATACCGTGCTTCCCAAAGGGAGGCCTCTCGGTTCCCTCTCGTTCGCCCAGGCAGCCGTGGGAACTACCGTTTTCTACACCTTTGCCACCGCCGCCTCCAAGGCCCGTGCCACGCAGCCTGCTACCCAAGCAGTGCTCAGGCTCAGCGCAGCCGAAAACCAGTTGGCAAACTCCTGCGCAGCAGGGGACAAGCTTGAGAACATCCGCGCCTTTGCACAGAATTGCCTCGCCTCGACCAAGACCACCAGCCTTGACTAGCGGGTTCGCTTCTTCCTACTCGGAACAGACCAATTTGCGTGAATCTCTTATGGAGAATTGGCGATCAATCCTTGCAGTCTTTGCAGAGCACAGCCAACTGTACTGCACGTGCACTGCCTCAATGCGCCCTATGGAAATACTCAAACCCTCGCTGAGACGTTTTGCAGCATCGACGTTATCGCAGTACTTAAAAATCCTGCAGACATGCCTGGTTTTTTGGCAATCAATGCTGTGGAGCCCGACCGCCTTGTCACTGCCTCAACTTGCTGATTTTTTGCAATTGTGCCAATCTTCGCAGGAAGAAGACCGCCCAGCCTTGAAATGCAGCCCAAAACAAGCAGTCAACCGCCGCGCAGATCGCAGACTTGGCAACCTTATTGAGTAACACTCTGGTCAGTGTGTTTACTCACTGTTGTTTCAACTTGACAACATACGCCACTTGGGCTCAAGCAACAGCCAGCATACATGCTTACTGGACCAGCTTGCATTTTCAACAGCTTTGCTTTGCTTTTTCCAGTTTCGCTTTGACTTGCTTGCTTTGCATGACCATGGCTACTGGTTGCAACAACACTGCCGAGCTATTTTCAACGCAGCACAGCCAGAGCAGCATTTGCACGTCCAGTGAGCCGGCCCCATGGTTTGCTTTGCTTAACCATATGCGCAGACGCTCAGCACTGGCCAAGGGTCAGGCAGCACTGCGAAATCCGATTATTCTATCGGCGCGCGATACCTATTCTACGAGGGCCGTAGCCTTGGTGGGCTTTGTGGCTGGCTTTTCCTTTTGCTTAGCTTTGCTGGAATGGCTTTTCTAGCGGAGTCCGACGAGGAGGCCCAGGCAGGCGGCACGGCCCTTACACCTAGAGTCGCTGTGGTGAAACGCTTTCGGAGGGACGGTGACTTAACTTCCCCGGATACGCTTTCCTCCTCGGATTCCCCAAGCAGTTTTGTGCTTGTGGAGTCCCCGCATCGGGACACTGGCAGCCAGGCTGCCCAGGCTCAGTCGAGGCCGGTTGCTTGTAGCCTCTTACGGGCTACCCCCAAAACTCGGCCCCGCACGGGCCCGCTTCCCTCACCAACGTTTCCTTTACGTGGGAGGCTTGACGCGCCGCCAGCATTTGGGGGCCTTCCTGCGCCATGTTTTTGTCCCCCGCAGACGGACAGGTTCCCCTTTACCATGGGTCCCGCGGGCACCGCGGCGGCGAGAGTGCCAATCCCCGCATGGGAGGGCCAGCCTGCTTCGCGCGTTATGCATTCAGGGACGCAGCCACAGGGGCCGCGAGCAAATCCGTCAGCTTTGCAGGGACTGCGGATGCCAGCACAGGCCTCAATGAAATCGCAGGAAGGCATGCAATCCCAGTCTCAGCTTCACCAGGCGCGTTGGCAGAAGGCGCTACATATGTGGCAGCTGCTTTTACACAGAGTGCGTGAGTTCAGCACGGTGGTTCAGGACATGGAACAAATTCCCAACTAGCTTCCAGTCTTTTGCAGCGCTTGTCCGTCAGGTACATTACCAGCTTATCCTTCTTCCTGGACGCCTTTGAGGAGCTGGGTTTTCAGCTTAGCATCCATGTGGTTCCACCCCAGCATCAGGTCTTTACTGACCGTAGGCATTGGCAACGACCAGGAGGTTTCCCCAGAGCAGAAAGGTCTCTCAGACATTTCCAACGTTTTGAAGGCTTTGCGATGGGGTGCCAAGCTGCTTCAGTTGCCTTTAGGGGACCTGTACGGGGGCCTTTTCCTGGCTTCGCAGCTTCCCCGACACGAGCGCAGGGAGGCGATGCCCTTACCCCTTAGCTTCCTCGAGGTGATGATACTTCGCCAGGAATCCTCGAGGCAGCACCGGCTGTGGGCTGGAGCGTTTTTGCTTTGTTTAGGTGCATCCCTCCGGTTTGGAGATTCCCAACATATAACATGGTCCTCCATCATTTTGGATGGAGAATGCGTCAGAGGATCATGCTACCGTACTAAGACAGGGGCCGGCGTCCCCTGGGTCTGCGCATTGAGCTTTGCATCCACCCCGGCCAAGTCGCCAAAGGCATCCTGGGTTGCCCACTGGCTTGCGTTGATGGGAGCAGTATGGCAGGAGCTTCGCGAGGCGTTTGGCCAGTCAACCGAACCGGATTGCGTTCTGTATTCACCCCTCTTTCCTTTGCGCAGTGCACCAAAGCCCTCCGAGCTTTTCTCAGGGCTTACGGTATGCAGGATTCTCAGGTGGCGCAGTACCGGATGCACAGCTTCAAGGCCACCATGCTTAGCTGGATGAACCAACTCCTCCCGGGAGATAGAGCCAGGGCTGAACAGGGGCACCGCAAACATAAGGATAGCATTGGGCTTTACGGCAGGGATGACGTCTGGCGCAGTCTTGGGGCGCAGCAGCAGGTCTGGCAGTGGAGGCCGCATATCCCGCTGCACAGGGGCGGACAGCTTCCTGTCGGATGTGTTACATCAGAGGCACCCATCCACCCGTGCTTCGCTCTGCAGGCCAATTTGGCGACCCAGCTCGAGCCGGAGACGGATATGGTACCTGTTATCACACCCTCAGCCCGGCGGCGAGTTCTTCGCAATTGGAGCCTTCGCTTGGGGAGTGCGAGGAATTCAGTTTTGTTCAGTCAGCATCCAGCTTAGTCTTGCATGTGGCCAATGCGGATGGCAGACCAGTGTGCGGAGTCATTGCCAAAGGCTTTGTACAGATCCGAACCCCGTCGGGAGCATAAGCCCTGCCGCCACCCCGCGTGCGTCAAGGCCGTGAGCCTCTGACTCTTTGCTTCACTTCTGCGGGGGGGACTTTAAGAGCAGGCGTTTTGCATCTGCTTTCCTTTCCTGACGGGTGAGCAGTTCTGCGTTTTTGCTTCGCCACCGCTGGATGGCCATGAACAGCAGCTCCAGTGGTTGTTTCCCCCTTTTTCACCTTGCTTCGCGTTTTGCCACGGGGTGGTCTCCACGCATCACTCCTGCCTTTTGGGAAAAAACATCGCGGATTCACGCACCAACCTGCACCGCATGTTGCATGGTTCATGGGATGGTCATTGGCATGCATGCCAGGTGGTCTCAATTCGTATTTGTGCTTTTTGCGGTTTCCGCTTTCAGCTTAGGCGCTTAGCGATTTCCTCTGCTTCTTTACCCCACGCGTAGCGGTGCCTTTGCAATGGCATCCCCGGAAGAAATCGCGGCAGCCGGAGGCCACCTGTCCTCGGAGGACTATACAGCCCCGTTGACAAAAGAGGAACAGCGAAGCGCTAGCCCAACTTGCTGTTCAGCGGTCTGGGGGATCCCGGCCACCAGCCCACCCAAGCTTGCAGCACCAGCAGCGATTCCTGAGAGCTCGCTTAGCTCCGACCCCCCAGAGCTCGCTTAGCTCAGCACAGGCAGACAGCAACCGTCGAGGGGGGAGGTTTCGCAAGCCACCGCATGTGGCTTCGCTTCACGCTGGGCCAGTTGAGCCCATGCAGGCGAGCAGCGCTTCTGCTTCGCAAGGAGAAGGTGCTCGCTTAGCACCTGGGACAGTTGAGCCCACGCGTGCGAGCAGCGCTTCTGCTTCGCAGGGTCCGGTTGAGACCCAGTCATCCCCGCAGGGAGACGGTGCTCGCTTAGCACCAGGGCAGGACATGCCCCAACATGCAAGCAGCGCTTCTGCTTCGCAAGGCCCATCAGAGGCCCAGACCTCCCTGCAGGGAGAAAGTGCGCGCTTCGCACAGGAACAGCCCGAGCCCGCTGCAGCCCAGCCAGATTCCGGCACCACGGCCCCGCCTTCGCTTAGCACGCGTTACTCCCCAGCCCGGGAGGCGGTGGTGGAAGACTGCCCTTGCCCACCCACACAGCTGCCGCAACTGCTACGGACTCCTTCGCCGACAGCGCATTATGAAGGAGTGGCAGGAATGGGAGCGCCATGAGCGCCCCTATGCTTCGCGGGCGGGGGATGGCGATGCAGGGTACCCCGAGGAGCCAGCCCCGCATAGCGAGGGCGTGCCTCCGCCTGAGGACAACCCCTTTGCTTCGCAATCGCAAGATCCCCAGCCAGGGCCACCGCCGCCACCAGTGGCTGCGCCGTGGGACCGGCGCCCATACACGCCCAGTCAGCATCAGCCCGACGACGCTTCGCACAACGCGCAGCAGGCGGAGACTCAGGATTCCTGGGGCGCTTCCTCATGGAACCGCAACGAGTGGGGGTGGGGTCAATGGTGAAGCCACCAGATGTCATAGGGCCGCTTGCCCTTCGGGGGAGAGGGGGGGCCCGCTTGCCCCCCCCCCCCTTCGCACACTTTGCGAGACCAGAATGGTCCACGCCGCTGCTTCCAGAATTTAGCAGCTCCGCACATGCTTCGCGAGTTCAAAAACAGCGGATCCGGGTTCCTTTTCTGCTGCTTGCGCATCGGATGTCAATCTGAGCTTGCAGTGCAATTTTTTTTGTTGCTTTTCTCTCCCCGCTTTGCTTTGCACTCCCATGACTTGTCAGCAGTCGTTTCCCACGCTGTGGGATTGACCGTTGACCAGTTTGCACGCAGCACCCGGGTCCAGCAGCGTCAAAGAGTGTCACGGGACCGCATGTCCCGCAAGACACAGCGTACAGGCAGCGTTAGCGACAGATTCGCGCAGCAACTCATCCACAGCATCAATCAACGCTTATCCTTCTTTTTTTTTGCGGTGTGTTTGCTTCCTTTGCTTAGCTTCGTGGTAGCTCATGCTCATGGACGGTGCGCAAGACATGGAGCTTCCCACGAATCATGCGACAGGGGATGACGATCAGTTCGTCCAGCTTATGTCGGCGTGCAAGATCCCTGAGGGGGCCCAGGCTTCGCTTATCCAGGACGGATGGACGGTTCAGCTATTTGCATGCTGCGCATCGTCCTTGGAGCAGTTTGATTCAGACCTGCATCAGCTTTCACTTCCTGAGGATTCCGCCATTGCTAAGGCCGCATTGAGGTTGCTATGGCGCCAATGCCAGGCGTCCTTCCCTTCGGCTTCGCTTACACCTCAGGCGGCGGCTACTCAGGACACATCGTGGCTCGACCCCTTTCCACCCAAGGTTTCGGCCGAAGTACTGGGTACATTGAAGAAGGATTTCCTTTCCAACTACCCGGCTGAGCTGCTTTCAGCAGATGTGCTGCCAGGCCCACGGATGCTTGCCTGGCTTCGCAGGAACCTGCAGGACAAGCAATGGCGATTCTGCGCGTGGAAGTATCGCCTTTCCGTGAAAGCTCACGAAGACAGACCTTCGGCCGGGCACCCAAGAAGGCCCGGATGGAACTCCAAGATTTGCTGTTCGAGGAGCTCCCTACTAGGCCGGTAGGTCCTTCGCTGGGAATGCATCAGCTTAGCTGCATACTTCACTTGCATACCGTTGGGATTGCTTTGCTTAAAGGTGCGCACCTCAAAGTCCTGAAGGACTATGACCGCGCTTTCCTTTACCAAGGCCGCCTTCCAGGCTTGCAAGGCCCCAACCCAGAAGAAATGGAATTCGCTCTGGCATGAGATTGGGGATCTATTTGAGCAAGGCTGGTCATTGGACTCATGAAGTCGTACATGTCCGTGCTTCGCTTGCTACACTGCTTCAGCCCCGCCCTGCTTTGCCTGCCGGTGTTCCCACCCCACAGCACCCGCGGGGACCAAGGGTGCGGCAGGATGATCGCAAAGGGGACGATCGCCGAAAGGGCAAAGGGCGGGGCAAGTCCACTGGCAAGGGAAAGGGCCCCTCAGGCAAGCAGGCAATGCGTCAGCAATGGGCCACTACCCTTGATGGCAAATCCATTTGCCTTCGCTTCAATGGGAACAAGGGATGCCAGGAGAAGAATTGCCGGTTCCTCCATGTATGCTGTGTGCAGGATCCGGCCACGGGTAAAGCCTGTGGTGGCAAGCACTCATGCTTTCCTTTGTCACCGCAGCCTGAGGAGTCCCGCATACCCGTCTCCGACTCGGAGACCGCTTCGGAGCATTTATCAGTCTCCAGCTCAGACGATGCTTTCCCATATGTTTCACTATCTTTGCCAGGCGATGCGGTTCAGGAAATTCCTGCAGCCCCGTCTTCAGTCCCGGACGTGATGGAGTCGCTTCCATCCGCGCCCATTTTCCTGGATATTTGTGCTGGCTCAACTTTTCCTCTTGGCAATGCTATGCTTTCCAAAGGTGCGCATGTATTAGTGGTGGACGTTTTGGCGGGCGAAGAGTTGGACTTATGCAATGATTCCATATTTGAGCAACTCCTTCGCTTGTGCTTTTCGGGACGTGTTCGGTTTGGGGCTGCAGGCCCCCCATGTCACCTCTACTCTCGCCTCCGCCTGAAACCGGGAGGCCCACCGGCTTTGAGAACTCCCGAACATCTCAATGGAGCCCCGGGCCTCAGCACGCGCAATCAGTTGCTAGTGGACAGCAGTCGGGACCTGCTTGAACGATGCTGCAATTTGTTGCTTGCCACCTTTGATGGCGGGGGCGCTTTAGTTTGGAACAGCCACCCACGGCCATGAGCTGGGAGGAACCCGTTGTCCAGGCGCTTTTGCTTAAATCAGCGGTGGACCTGGTCTATATTTCTGCTTGCTCAGTTGGGGTGTCGATCCACAAAGCCTGGATGTTAACACCGTTTGTGGCACCAATGATGCTTGCACCATTAACGAGTCCTACTCTCTTCCTATGCTTTCCTCAGTGCGTCATTCCTTTCCCATGCGCGAGTTCGCCGGCAATGCCAGCGCGTTCTCAATCGACATCGAGGCGGCGCACAAAACCGTGCGTGTGCGTGAGCAGGATCGCGGTCTTCTAGGCCTTCGCACGGAACTTCCAGGACAGCCTGCCAGGTATTACTTTTACAAGGTCTGCCCATTTGGGGCGGTCTTTCCAGCCCTATGGTTTGCCAGGGTCGGCGCTTTCCTTGTCCGCGTCCTTCACATGCTAATTTGGATCGAGGTTCCTGGACGCCTTGCAGGACCCACCCCCGCCAGTGAAGCCACCTTGGATCGCCTCGGCGTCGGCATCACAGGACACCGCGAAGCCGGGCTCTGCATCAGCATTGCCCAGCGCTGCACAGCCAGGCACCGGCCCTTCAACCGAGGAGCCCAGTGCCTCGCCAATGCCGGGCGAAGAACGACCGTGGGCCGGCCTGATCAATGGCGGGTCAGTCAGCGCAACACGGCCACTAACAAGGAGCCTCAGATGGAAGAGGAGGAGCCTCTGACACCACCGCCATGCTCGTGGCCTCCCCTGCAAGAGAGTTGCCAGCCCCGCCCTTCAACATGACAGCTGCTAAACAGCCTGGGATGGCTCTTGGTGGGCCAACTACTGGGCCAGCACAGACCAAGAACCACCAGACGAGTCCACAAGGGTCGACAGCCGTCACTACGCCTACAGCGCCGACCCAGCATGGCGCCGCAACACACGCATCTTCTACCACGCCATGCAGCGGAACCTTCGGAGCCGGAGCAGACCCAGCCAGAGCCTGCACCGCCATCTGCTGACACACCACAGCACTCGCCCTGGCCTACCGCCCAGCCACAGCCAGCTCCGCCATCCACAGGCACACCGCAGCACTGGCCTACCATAGCGCCAAAGGCGATGCCGTCGCCATCCACTGGCACAGCACAGCAGGCCATGGCCTGCCACGACGCCTAAGGCGACGCCCAGCCAGCCATCCGAGGCAAAGGCAATCGCGCAGCTTGACCTCTGCGTCCACATGCCTGCCTTAGTCTTGCCTCGCACCGCACGCATTCGCGGAGAAGGCCGCGAGCTCTACGCCTATTACATCGACGATAGAGGAGACCAATGTTGTGGCAAGCCATGCACAGCCTTGCCCGTCTGCCGCTTTAACAGCGTCTGCGGCCGCGCCGTGCAACCAGGTCACGCCCTGCAGCACGGCATTCGCCGCAGCTGCCTGGCCGTGCATAGCCAGATCGCTCAGTGTGATCTAGCAGTGCCAAAAAAGGGTCCTAGGTTGGGTATCTGCACAGCCAAAGCCGGCCCATTCCCGCCAACTTACGGCATTCAGCTGCTGCAGGTACATAACAAACCAGTGCTGCCCTTACTTGCATAGCCACTGCCTTGCCCGCCGTGCCGCAGTGTGCTTGGGGCCAAGACCCACAGGCCCGCAGTGCCCAGCCGGGTCACACCAACGGCCTCGCCAGGCCGTTGGCTGTTTCTTGTGTTTTGGATCCGCCTTTTTTCTCCCCGCCAGGTGCTTCGTGGACTTCCTCGTGCCGATGATCTTCAGGACTCTCCGTTGGCCCCTTTTCTTTTTTGGGGATTTTTTGTGTGGGAGGGTCTTGTGTGTTCTCCCCATTTTGCGCACCGCCGTGCCCCCATAGCTCTCTTCAGCAAAGATGAGCCTTGCCCGCAGGCAATTAAACTGTTGCCGCCGCGACAGCCTCAGGCTCGCTAGCCGGCCCCACACAAATTTCTGTTTGGGTTGGTGTCCCCCCCCCCCTCCGTTTTTTCTAACAGGCGGGGATTTACACACCCTCCCCCGCGCTCTGCTCTGCCAGGTGCCTCGACGTCATCAAGGTCTTCTTCATTGCCAACAGCCGTTGCCTTACGACCAAGTGTTCTTGCCGGGCCCAGCCTGGCCCTTCCGTGACGCACTGCTTTGTTTGTACGCAGCTCCATGGCCCAACACGCCGTGGAGAAACCAGGCCTCCTATGGCCAACCTATACGCTATGACGCCCATCCTTTGTTGCAGGCAACCTCCAAAGCAAGCCCTGCAGCGGCTCAGCCAGCCCCAGAGGCCTTACAGGTCAACATTACTTGCCCTGCCCAAGTTCCTCCAAGCAGGACTTGCAGTAACTCTGCACCGTGCGAGCCGCGGTCTCACCCTTACAGGCGTGGTGCCCCAATCTCTGCGCGCAACTTGGCCAAACCCATTTTTGCACACCCGCCTACCACACCTTTGCTACTCGCTAAGGCGATACCGTGCCTCCCGAAGGGAGGCCTCTCGGTTCCCTCGCGTTCACCCAGGCAGCCGTGGGAACTACCGTTTTCTACACCTTTGCCACCGCCGCCTCCAAGGCCCGTGCCACGCAGCCTGCTACCCAAGCAGTGCTCAGGCCGAAAACCAGTTGGCAAACTCCTGCGCAGCAGGGGACAAGCTTGAGAACATCCGCGCCTTTGCACAGAATTGCCTCGCCTTGACCAAGACCACCAGCCTTGACTAGCGGGTTCACTTCTTCCTACTCGGAACAGACCAATTTGCGTGAATCTCTTATGGAGAATTGGCGATCAATCCTTGCAGTCTTTGCAGAGCACAGCCAACTGTACTGCACGTGCACTGCCTCAATGCACCCTATGGAAATACTCAAACCCTCGCTGAGACGTTTTGCAGCATCGACGTTATCGCAGTACTTAAAAATCCTGCAGACATGCCTGGTTTTTGGGCAATCAATGCTGTGGAGCCCGACCGCCTTGTCACTGCCTCAACTTGCTGATTTTTTGCAATTGCGCCAATCTTCGCAGGAAGAAGACCGCCCAGCCTTGAAATGCAGCCCGAAACAAGCAGTCAAAGCTTTGTCGTGGCTAGCACGCACCGCGCAGATCGCAGACTTGGCAACCTTATTGAGTAACACTCTTATTCGCTCTTTTTCTTTGCCGTGCGCTCCCCAGGAGCGCAAGGAAGCATTGCCTCTGCCCTTGGCTACCTTGGTTGCTTGGGAGCAAAAACTGCTCCAGCCAGACTGCCCCGCATCGCTCGGCCTACTGCTCGGCGGCATCTTGCTGGCAGCCCATTGCAGTTTAAGATTCAAAGATTTGCAGCGCATTTCCTTTCACTCATTGTCTTTGTCCGCCCACGCGCTGCGCGGCACGTGCTGGGCCACGAAGACAACAAGCCAAGGTCAGCCCTTCGCTTGCCAGCCCTTCGGCTTCGCAGGGACCAGCGCTTCCACATCCTGGGTAGTGGCCTGGCTTCGCCTTCTCGAGCAGGCGTGGCAAGCCACGAAAACCCGCTTCACGCAGGACACCACTCGATAAAGACCCGGCCTTCACCGCACCGATGTCGTATTTTCAGGCCCTATCTTTCGTGAGACGGGCGCTGCAGACCCCCTGGTTGCCACCCGGCTCAGCCCAGGTTACACAGACAGAGGCATTGGCCTTCACGCTGCACAGCTTGAAAACATGCCTTTTGAGCAGCTCAGGTTGCCGGAGGACAGCCGCCGCGTGCAGGGGGTTCCATGGCAACTCCGCCTGTCGGCTCGGCAATATCAGGAGATTATGGTAGCCAAATCGAGCAAAGCCGTGCGCTCAGAGATGCAACTGCTAAGCCACGCCTTTTTCGACGATACTCCAGAAGTGTCAGTTGACTCCCGCGCACTCTCCGCAGGTTGGCTCGTCAAGGTACAAACCATATTTCGCAACGCCATCGCCCTGTGCCAAGCCGCACACTTGTCGAACCTGAAAGCCTTCGACAAGAAAGTGGCCGACCTGTGCCTGGCCGCGCCCGACCCAATCCTGGGTCTGCGGACAGTCAACGCCCAGGAATTAGCTGGAGCCTAGATGACGCACTGCACGAGGTCACGGCTATGCGAAACGACTTGCCTAGCCTACTGCAACTCCGCCCCAAAGTGCCACGTCAGCCTCCACCACCACCAGCCCCGCCTCGCACTCCCCGAGCGCGTGACAAACGCCCTGCGCCGCCCGCGCAGACACAGCCCCAAAAGGCAGCACGAAACGGCAAAGGGAAAGGTACCGCCAAGAAACTCACACTGAGCAGCGACTGGATACAATCGTACCAAGGCAAGGAGGTGTGCAAACGATATCAAGTGGGGAAGTGCCAGGCAGAAAACTGCAAGTTTGCGCCGTGCCAGGTGTCAAAAGCCCCACCCTGCCAAGGACCATCCAAATCACACCTGACAAGGTCCGAGCCAGTCAGCGGCCGCTGACCCGGACTGGCATCGTGCAGCCGCAACCATGCAAACCCCCAATTCAGGTCAAGAACAAAAGGGCCCGCGCACTGCCCAGCCATGCAGCCCAACTTAGCAGGGTTTTTTCCTGGATGTCTTTGCAGGCCAATGCCACCCCGTGACAGCCGCCGTGCAAAAGCTCAGCAAGGCATGCTTTGAACCTTTCGACCTAGACGGCAATGCCCAACACGATATCCTGCACGACCCCACTTTCGAAGTCCTCCTACGACTGGCGTGGTCCGGCTTGGTTAAGTTCGTCATGATTGCACCGCCATGCAAAGAGTATAGCAGACTAAAACTCAAGCCAGGGGGACCCCGACCCCTACGCACGCCAAAATTTATGCAGGGCGTGCCCAACTTGCCGCCGCACCTGCAACAACGGGTTAAAGACAGCAGGGAGATCCACGCCCGTGGTCGTGCCATATTCGAAGCAGTCGTAGCCAAAGGAGGCATTGCCATTCTGGAACAGCCCCCTTCGTCAATGGCCTGGCTGGAACCCGAAAACTTCGCTATGCTTCAGCAATGCCATGCACATATGGCCTGGGTGGCCGCCTGCCACCACCATCTAGACATAGCCAAGTCCTGGTCTTTTGCCAGCAACTATCCAAAAATCCAGCAGCTGGCGGCCCAATGCGGCCATGCAAAGCCACACCCCAGCTTCGCAGGGGTTAAGGTGATCGCAGCAGACTACCCCCGTCCTTGGCCATGGCCATAGCCCAAGTCGGGGAACACAAAGTCTCACCATCACGAGCCCACTCCCCTGCCGCTGCCAGGGGACTACGCCCCGCAGGCTCGCTGACGCCAACCCTTCACGCATGCCGCCTACGCGTGTGTGACGGAGCAGGCGCGCGCTCCACCGCGGATTGGAGCATACCGCATCCAGGCCACCCTCTACAGCCAGTCGCACAGGCATGGCTGCAGTGGGCAAACAACCATGATGTGGTGCCACGCATTGCGGCCCACATCGCTCAGGCACGCCCAGAACCCCCTCTCTCGCAAGAAGAGGGGCGAATGCGCCATGCTCGCTTTCAAGGCATTGAACTCAGCACAGCCCGAATGCTGGGAGCCCAACCCAGGCCAGCCATATCGGCTGCGCCTGCTACAGGCCATGGGAGTCGCTTCCAGCGACCCAGATATGGCGTTGCTGCCGCTGCTGGAAACAGGCGTGCCAACAGGGGCAATCTCACCGTTGCCACGCAGCTTTCAGTGGCCCCTCAAGGCAAACTCAGAAAGCGCAGCGCCGCCTTTTGAAATCTGCGACCAAAATTGGAAAAACGCCGAATCCCAACCAGAGGTAGTTAAAGCTCTTTTGGAAAAAGAGATTGCTAGCGGATGGGTAGTCCGCGCACACTGCGCCGAAACCGAAGCTCATGTACGCTGGCCAAAGGGAGTGGCCGTGGGAAAGCTTAACGTTGTCTTTGCAGACAATAAAGAGCCACGCCTTGTCTTGGATAGCACGGTGTGCAACGCGAACCCACGGTGCCATTTGCCAGAACAGGTAAGCCTCCCAATGGCCTCAGATTTGTGCCTTGCCACGCACTGCAAAGACGCGCGCAGCGCCTTCATCGGCGCCAGCTTCGACTTCAAAGCCGCGCGCAAACAAATTCAAGTTCACCCTGACGAGCATGGCCTCTTGCTCTTCAAATTTCTGGGCGAACTTTACCATTACCGCGTATGCCACTTTGGTGGCCGCTTCTCCGCTTTCTGGTGGCAACGGACAGGTGCCTTTATGTTGCGCCTAATGCACGGCCTGCTAGCCATGCTACCACACAAAGCCTGGCTCTTCGTGGATGACTTGCTGGCAGCCTTGTGCAGATCAGCTGGCGTGCCATCTCCGCCCCTATTTCCTGGAAAAAAGCCCAGTTTCAGGATCAGATCAACTGGTGCGGGTGGTCAGTGCATTTTGGCCACGACACTATACATTTGATGAAAGCCAAGTTAGACAAGCTGTGTCAGCAGCTGGAAAACTTGAGCCAAGCCCATAAATTACCACGGAAGGCCCTAGAACAATGCCCAGGCCTGCTAATCTGGGCGACCAGCATCTCCAAGCATTTGCGGCCTTGGCTTGCCCCGTTGTACTCTGACTTGCATAGCCCTCCAGGGAGCATGTGCTCCTTTCCAGCTTGGACTCTACAGGTCGCGCGACACGCGCCGTGCCAGGACTGTGGATCCCGACACTCGCTAAAGTTATTGAGTGCTCAGGGAAGCCAGTGCGTTGCAGAGCCGACCTGCCCGCCGTGCCAGCATCGCATAAGCCAACATGGGTTAGGATCTCAGACCCAAACTCACCCACCGTCACCCTACGCAAAGACAGTAAGTTTTGTCTCAATTGGCCCCGACTGTTCCTCTGGCCATGCCACCATTGTTGCCCTGCCTAGCAGCCGCTGACGCTTGCGCAGAAGGAGACACCGTGGGGATAGGCGGATGGTTCCTCACCAGCAACGCATTTGCATGGTTTGGGGAAACATGGTCCATGTCGGACATTCGGCAAACTTGGCCTTTTTTGACCAAGCCAGCACAGCGCTATATAGCATGCTTTGAGACCATTGCCCAATTCGCATTACTACAAATAGCCCATGCAACCTCAGGCCAGGGACACTATCATTTTACGTTGCCATCGGGCACCGATAATTCGGCAACAGAAGCCGACATTAACAAAATGTTTACTACGTCCTGGCCTATGCAGGTCTTTTTGCAGCTCATCGCGTCTTGGGCGCATTCGCACAATGTGGTGTTGCAGCCAACACACATTGCCGGCTCCGCCAATGGGTGGGCCGATGACCTCAGCCAAGACAGGCTGTCACGCTTTGCCAACCAGTCTCAGCACCGGCGCCGCTTTACCCCTGAAAATATCAATGACTCGAGCCGACGATTGATCCTGCCGATGCACCGTGGAGACCTGAGCACCGCGCTGCCACAGGGGGATTTCAGCCCACACTGCCTTGCACAGCTGCTTGAGCACAGCCCAGCACAGGACAAATAGCGCGCCTTTGTGCAGTTAAATGAAAACAAAGGCAGCTTGCGCGCCTTTACATTTTCCCACATGTCGCGACGCCAGGCTCACGCAACCCGCTCTGAAGTGGGGGAGCTTAGCGAAGGCCGGGTTGCGCTGGACACTAAAGAGGGGGTTAATAGAGCCTTCCCTAGCTGAAGCCGTGCACGGCAGTGCACCGCTCTGCGTCAGCTAGAGACTCCAGCGCAACCCGGTTACAAAAGGAGAGCGCGTCTCGTTCGTATCAAGGGTTGGGTTGTTTTAGGTTGGAGCAGTGCATGTTTCCTATAACGCTAGGGGTTGTTTGTTCCCCCGTGTTATAGGGACATGTGAATCTACACCGCTTGTGGCCATTTCTGCTCCAGGCTAAACAACCATGCGGTTTCCATTTTTTGAAACCCACCCACCCTCCCTTCTGACTAAGGCAAGCGGCTTTACTCTTGTGCTCGCACAAGCGCATGCAAGCCGCGAGCCTTCTATGTGCCGCAATGATCACTCACTGTGGGTACTAAGGCACAGGACGTCAAACCGCGCGCCACTCAGTGGCTGGTGCCCGGCTCCGCAGGGCCAGGCGCCGAGATCAATTGCTCGACGCCGCAGCGTCCAGCAGCCCGCGCACTAAGGTACATTCACCTCTCCATGTTACACCGCTGTGTACAGACCGCTGTTCAGGGCACTTAAGTGCCCTCACATTGGCTTGACAGCCAAGCCAAACTGGCGCCGCAGCGCCAAGCACCGCAGTGCTCTGGGACAACCCTAGGAATCAATCCACAGGAATCCCAGCTAAGGTTCGTTACAACTCCTCGGCACCGCCGTGCGAAGAATCAATCGAGGATTTAACTCCAGCGTGATGCATACGTTTCACCAGGGGGTTAATAGAGCCTTCCCTAGCTGAAGCCGCGCACGGCAGTGCACCGCTCTGCGTCAGCTAGAGACTCCAGCGCAACCCGGTTACAAAAGGAGAGCGCGTCTCGTTCGTATCAAGGGTTGGGTTGTTTTAGGTTGGAGCAGTGCATGTTTCCTATAACCGCCCAGTGACCTCGGAATGCGATAAACCAAGCGCAACACTCTCGAGACTCCCACCGGACATTGGGAACGATTCAGGCAACTTGCTGGCTCTACCTCTGGGTCACGAATGCCTGTTGTTGTGGTTCCCGATCCAGAGAACATCTCCCAGTTTCAGAGGCTGTGTCTCAATGCTCGATGTGTCAACTTACGTGGCAGTCATCGCATTAATGTTCAGGCTCTCCTCCTTGAATCTCCAGTTCATGTCCTTGCACTGCCATGCAGCGCTGAAGGAATTGAGGAAGAAGTCTTTACACAAATGCATGTCTCCTATGACACAGAAAGGCGTTGGACACGACGCACGCTGTACTCCGTAGACGATATCCTCCCTGACCAGCTGATAATGTGCCGCATTTCGGTCGAGGGGTCTGATCGCGTTGCTCTCTTTCATGACTCATCCACCGTTTACATTGGTTGGCACCAAGGTGGTATGCTCTACGTTTATGGCAGTCTTCGTCAAATTCAGGAATTGCTTCCTGCCCTTGCAACCCAGGAGATTGGCATCACCTGTTTTGAAAACAGGATCAACTCTGAACGTGTACCTGCCGCTGATAACAGCACACCAGCTCGCCTCCTCGACGATGACGTCACATGTGATACCACTATCCCAGCTCCTGATGTCCCATGCAATCGAGGGAAAGAACAGCTTGACCTGCGGACACTGTATGTCACCCTTCGCATCCTTGCTTTCGGCGCTTGGCGGCTTACTGACAGCAGTGATCATCCTAGGCAAGTCCTTCTCGAGGCTGTTGCTGCTGAGGTTGCTATTGGTTACTGTGATGCATCGCTCACTCCAAAAGTTGTAGCTGAAGCCACTGATAGTATTCCCCACCTCGCTGACCAAAGTGTGTTCGACATGCTTGACACCCTTATTTCCCTCCTTCCGTTAGGGTATGCGCGTCAACTCACTGGCCTAGGGATTGGTAAGCAACGCATATACCCAAAAAGAGCCCCTGTCAATCCGCTCGTTGACACTACCTGGCTCTGCCTGCCTGACCCCCCGTGTGAACGGCTCACGCATCCACTCAACATTGTTGCTGTTTCCTCTGACCCAGCAATCGCCAAAGCACTCGTTGCAGCCCTTGGTAAGTCGCTTGATCTTCAAGCTCATGGGGCTCGTGTCCGGCTTCGCCTTGTTGGGCTCATTGTGGTGCACGATGATAATCCACTTCTCCTTGAAGCCATCGAAGGTACCCTTGGTGTTGTGTATCATCCCAATCGTGGTATCACGCGCATCAGCAGCAGTGAGGTTGAGAACCTCTTGCCCTTTATTGTCGGTGCGGTCTTGTGCAACCCTGACACCATTGGCATTGCCCAATTGGTTTTTGTTCTTGCGACTCGGAGGAGTTCCAGGCAATTCTTAACCCTTTAGTTGCCTGGCTTCAATGCAGACCTCAAGTTCCTTCGAAAACTGTTCGCCATTCGTGCACTTGTGGCCTTCATGGGCCCGGGTTCCAAGCTGCCATTCATGCCTTTGAGTGCATGGCCGACAGTGTCAACATGGTGGAGTCATATATTTAGCCATCCGAGCAATTTCTTGAGGGATGGTCCGGTGGAGAAATTTTCACCTCCCAACTTGACCTTTGTGTCCTCATTTGGTTCGCCCTGAACAATTGCGCAAATCAGGAGGTCACCAGCAGCCTGGGCGTTGATTTCATCCTGCGCAACACCGCTGAACCCATAGCAGTACAGAACACAACCAAGCGATGCGCGGATCTATTGTCCATCATTCCGGGTGTTCTCGAGGATTTGCAAGCTGCGGAAATTCCCACTAGGAGGTTTGATGCTCCATTGTCAGCTAAAGGTTTGCGTTCGTTGTGTCGCTTGAGATTGGGGGTGCGGCACTGGCGGGTCGTGTCTGCGTGATGTAGTAACTTTTGGAGTTTGTGTTCGCAGTATGCTTTATTTCTGAGGGGCAAACATGGTCAACAACACCATGCCAAAATTTGGTCCAGCTTAGTACATTCCAGGCAACATGTCCATCCCAAGACCACGCGGATCAAACCGTTTGTCCAGGAGCTTGCAGGTTACGAACTTTTGTTTTTGTCACACCGATTTCACTAATCATAGTGGCCACGGAAACATTTAGTTGGATGATGTCGTTCAACACATTCTGCCGTGTATTCAACAAATCTCAAGCGTGGTACCTGCACTGCAGCATTTGAAAGCGCGCGACCCAGTGACCCAGTGACCCAGTGTAGCATCTGTTTCTGGCTTTGCCCATTGATTTGCTATGGCATTGCGCGGGCAGTCGCTGACTCAGGTTTGCTGTGTCATGGTCACAAAGCCTTTGCGTTGTGCATGGCAAATGGGTTGGAGGGGGTAGCAATCTGAGGACGACTCCCTTTGGACCCTATGGCGGCTTGGTGCCAGCGGAGGCCGGGATGGGATTTGGAGGGTGGGTATCCAAGCCGAAGGGGGTGACAACACCTGTCGCATTTCCACTTGACAACACCATGGCCTTGGGGACATTCTGAATGTAAAGTCCAGAAGGATCTCGCCCGATTCGTGGCATCCCGTGCCCTGGGCATCAAAACCTAGGGCCCTGATGCCCCGGGGTCACTTAGGGCCCGGACAGCAATCAAAAGAAATGGTTTCTTACAGGGCGTCTCATGGTTGCTGCAGCAAACAGTGCTCTCTTCTGGGCCGGTTGGCCCTCTCCCCTTGACATCAAGCCAAAAACTGGAGACGCCCTGCTTATTTCAAAGCAGGCAAGCGAAATATGAAGCCCTGACGTAGCAGGACTGCTTGTCGAGCGAGCTAAAAGGGATGTTCTTTTCAATGTGGCACTCAGCAACAGCGTAACAGGAGCATCATTCCATTGAGTTGTCCTTAGACCAACTCCTTTTTGTGCAGGAAAGGCAGTCCGAGAACCCGGAGCGCCTGGCAGCGTTGGGCGCGGGGGACGGCAGCGCGGACGTGGAGTACGAGCAGTTCCTCAAGGCCAAGGAGGCAGACTCCAGCCGAGTCGCCCGGGTGAAGCTTCGGGGTAGGGGGGAGATGGAGAGGGAGGAGAAGGAATCCGGGCGCGTTTGCGGGGGAGGCTATCTTTCCCATGCCTGAAAAGTGAAAAGCACAGTTTTAGCACCTTTCGCCATGATTTGGAGATGTAAATGATGTAACCATTCCCGGCTGTTTCTTTGGGACCTCAAGTATAGGACTATTTTCTGTTTCTTTCCGCCGAGCTGTTTCCTTCAATTCTCCCGCTGAGCTTCACAGGTGCAGCGAGCCATGTTCAAGGCTGAGAACAAGACCATTGTGCATCAGTGCCTTGGCTCGGGGTTTCACATCTTTTGCTCAAGGGCGGCCTTTGACCTCCTCAAAGATGGGTTGGTGAACATGAATCGAACCATGTATTTCCGATGTTTGCCAACGATCCACTTAAGATTCAGATTCATACCGTTATATGGTCATCGAGCCGTTTCCTAAGACTTGAGCTTCTCCGACTGTTGGTTGGAAACCATGACAAACCCTCCCAATATTCCAGGTGCGCAGACACAGATATGATCCAGCCCAACGAGGGCTCCATCGCCTGCATCGATGGGAACCAGGCAGCAGCGCATGTGGCCTACGCCCTCAGCGACTGCGCCTTCATCTATCCCATCACCCCTAGCTCTCCCATGGGTGAGATGGTGGACGAATGGGCCGCCCAAGGACCGACTGTGATTGAAAGTTGTCAGTGTATCGTGGTCTGTATGCAAGAATGGGGATGTTCTTAGATCGGTCTGTTTGGCCTCGGAAAAGGTGAAGAGATTGAACCCGAGAGCAAAGAGCAGTCAAGGCTTTTGCCAACAAAACGCGGCAGCTCGTTTGCTTGCTTGATCGTTTGCTCGTTTGCGCATTTGCTGGTTTGCGTTTGCTCGCTCACTTGCTGGCTGGCTGGCTTGCTTGTTTGCCTGCCTGCCTTCCTGGTTGCTTGCTTGCTTGCTTGCTTGCTTGCTTGCTTGCTTGCTTGCTTGCTTGCTTGCTTGCTTGCTTGCTTGCTTCCTGGCTCTATGTTGTTCTTGGCTTGTTTGCCTTTCCGTTTAGCTGCCTGCTAGTTTTTCCCCTTCCTTTTTTGTGTAGTTATATATTTATTTACTTATTGATTGCTTGGTTCTTTGTATTTTAATTTGTTCTTTGCTTTGCCTTGCCATGCCTTGCCTTGCCTTGCCTTGCCATGCCTTGCATGTGTGCTTCAGTCTGCTTGTTTTGTTTTCGCTTTCTATGCCCTCGCTGTTTTCCGTTGTCCAGGCCTCATCAACTGCTACGGCCAGAAGCTCAGCGTCACGGAGACCCAGCTGCCCTGTGGCAACTTTTTCGCTGCTTCCGTTCTTTTTTTGTTATTGCATTCCGCTTGAACTGGGGTTTTCTTCAAAAAGTGGTAGGGGGGGTCTTAAGATAGTGGTCCCCCAAAATGGTTGGCGTCCTTTTGGTTTCCTTCAAGGCGTCTGCCAATGTTCAAAAAGCTCGAAGGGACCAACCCGACAAATGGGCAAGCGGTCCAGGACGTTTCTTCTTTTTGAGTTGCAAACAAACCCCCACCCTCTGACCAAATGGTCAGTTCCCCATGAACTTGTCGAACATGGTAATCTATTTTTGGAGTGACGCTCGTCCTATTTGTGGGCGGCTTTCAAGCACAAGGTCAACCAACCAAGAAAAAGGTCCCAAAAAGGGACACCAACCAAGCAAAAAGGCAACAACACGTTGCAAAAGTCACGCGCAAAAAGGCAGCCAAGACTCAGCCCGAGCCGAATCACCGACCACTTCCTTTCTTCTTCTGGGCCACTTGCCGCGATTTTTGGGCCCTTCAACGAAAGCGCTCAGGAGATGCAGAGCGAGGCAGGCGCCGCCGGGGCGCTGCACGGCTCGCTCAAGGCTGGGGCCTTCTCCACCACCTTCACCGCCAGCCCCTGGGAAGCACCGGGGGGGGGGGTGGGATGGTGGGATGGTGGGATTGGGGGGTGGGTGCGTTTTTGGAGGGTACCACAGCCTCCTTGGACACTGAGCCGATTTCTCAAACGTGGGGATGCAGCCTTTGCTACTCGTGGCGGGCTTTTGGAGGGGGTCGGAGAGTCGCGTTGTTTTTGGCACCCAGCCTAAGCGGCCTAAATTACTAAAGGCCACGGTTTTGGGTCAAAAGCTGCACTCAGTTCGGAGTAGAGGGCCCCTTTTTGGATGGTGTTGAAGAAACCGAAGCAAGACATACTGTAGCAATAGTGACTTCCTTCCTATTTGAGGAGACATCTTTCGGCGCTGCCATTTTCTGAGCTCATTGTTCAAAGGAAACAGTTGCCTATTCCACGTCTTCCTATCTTAGGAAGCACTCTGCTTGGGCCAGTCTATTTTTTTAGAGGTGCGATTGTTTTGGAAGAGAGGTAGAGATGTGGACAGATACAGAGAGCAAGGGAATCTTTTTTCATGTCTCCAGCGCAAGAGGCGCGTGGTTGAGCCAGGATCCTTAAGGCGTGTCCCTCTTGGCTTCCTTAGACAAGCCGAGGTCAGGGCCTGCTGCTGATGATCCCCAACATGTACAAGATTGCAGGAGAGTTGTTGCCCTGCGCCCGGCGCTCAGTTTCTGTGACTCGTGTGTGCAAATCTGACCCCTTTGGCCTTCGAAGCTCGAAGTTTCTCAAAGGCCACACCCATGTCAGTTTCCAAATCCATTTCCTCCCTGTGAAGAAGGAACTCCAAAAAGAACGCCTCCAGATCTTTGTGGTTTGCTTTGTGCGCTGGGTACCCCAAGACTTCGATAGACTTCGATAGGTGATGCACGTGGCGGCGCGCGCGTTGGCCGGCCAAGCGCTGTCCATCTTTGGGGACCACTCTGACGTCATGGCCTGCCGCGCCACGGGCTGGCGCCTCGGACAACAACTCGGCCCGCATGGCCCGTCGGCTCGTTTTTTTTTTTTTTTTTTTTCTCCTTTGTTTTTCTTCTGGGGGTGGGGGGGGGGGGGTTGTTGGTCTGGAGCATGGGCAAAAAGGACCTCCCGTCGCTTTCGATTTTTTTTTGGCAAGCGCCATTTTAGGAAACAACTAAACGACCAGCATGAAACCAACAACGGGTTTCGGACATTTCCCAAGTTTTGGGGCCAGAATTTGGCGGAGGGACTTGTTGACTTTAATCTCTACCCCCTAATATTAAACCCAGACCCCCCCCCCCTATTAGTAAATCAGCCTCCGGGGCGAAACGTATGTATAAATATGCTTTGAGGGAGGCAGGCAGGCCAGGCAGGGAAACGCAAAGGAAGCCCCTCTGTGTAATTACAAGTTGGTTCGAAACAACAACCTCATCTTGTTGTTGGGTTGTTGCAAGTAATTAGCTTGGGTCCTGCACTAATTACCCACCCCCTAATAAGGCTGGGGCTGGTCTGGGTGAGAAATCCGAGAGTTTAGTATTGGTTTTGAATTGGCTTATTCTAAAAGTAGTATTGGGACCCGGCGGTCTGGGACAAATAGTATTTATTAATAGGGTCCTTTTATTAAAAGGGGGTAGGGATTATTGGAGAAACCAAAAGCACACATTCGTGGTTTCACTCCCATTTCAAAATTTCAATTTGGGGTTCGTGTATGTAATGTCGTTCCCTTTACAGAGTATAGTTTACAAGAATATATCGAAGGTTTCTTGCCTGTGTCGACCTGGTACAATCAGAGTACCCAGCGCAGGGCGATGCTGGCCTCCGAGTCGGTGGAGATGGTGCAGTACAACGCCCTGGTGGCGCACTTGGTGTCCATGGAGCGGCGCGTGCCTGTGCAGCACTTCTTCGACGGCTTCCGTACCTCCCATGAGGCGCGGAGTCCAAGTGGAACAGTTTTTTTGCAGGATCCTGACTTCCGGGATCTCGTTTTAAGAGTTTAAGGTTCATAATGTTCACACAGTATGGCCCGGAATCAAACATGTTATTGCTGGTTGAAGGCGAACGCTGAGGTTGCTTTGGTCAACTTTGTTGTTTTTTGTTTCTGATCAGACGTCAGTGGAAAGTGGTTGAATTTGAGGGGAGGCACACACAGTGATCTGACATTAGCACGAGAGATAGGACAGCCCCAGTTCATCGACCGGGGGTTCCATGCTGGATCACCAATTTGGGAACCAACTCTGCAACCATTCCTTGCAAGAAAGTAAGCAAGGGCTGTTGTACGGCTGGGCTGCTTGTCTGACAAGTGTCACCTGCCAGGGGCCAATTTTCAGAGACATCATCGGCAGGTGTTTTTGCCATCACAACACATGTATCCAAGATCACACATAGTTTCTTGTTTCTTGTCTTTTTCTGCAGGTACGTCTGAAACTACTCATTTTAGATAGTGTTCAAAGGGACAGAGACCAACCTAATATAGTGTTTGTGTGCGCTACCATTTTTGCGCTCTCCGCGTCTGTCATGACGGAGCCTCCTGTGAAGAAGCAGAAGCTCACCGATGTTGAGCATGGCATGGCATTTGAATGGGTGAAGTGTCAACTGAAAGATGGAGTATGCAGAGACTGTCACTACGGTGGCTGCAGCTCCTTGTGTAGCCTACCCTAAACCCTATTAGAAGCCAGAGCGATTGATCTGGAAGCAGCATTTTGAAGCTCCAAGATCAAGAAGCCCTAGCGCAGAGTCTCTACAATCGCATTCACCCAGAGCAACCACCAGCACCCACTGAAGCGTCCGGTCCTGCCTCAAAATTGCTAAAGACCACAGCGGTGAAGTTCAAACAGCCCGACACTGGAGGCGAACAAACTCTTGGATGCACCAAGGAAAAACCACGTTGGTAGGCGCGGACGGTGCAGTACTGTATGCAAGATATGAAATGCAATGGTTCGATTTCTGTACATGGTTGCTGGTAAGCCCGCTATGATGTCCGCCAAAGCGTCCTCAGTCGTCATGGCTATTTGGATTCCTGGAACATGTTTCTTAATGGAGTCCTTGAAGCTAGCTTTACAGGTGGCTCGGAGAAAGTTGAGCCGTGTCCTGCCCAACAACCAAACCGTGCATTATGGATCAGAATGAATTAGGAATCCACTCCATTCTTAACAGGCCAGGCAAAGCTGCCTTTCATCATCCGGATGATAGCTTCAAACCACTGACATTTAACTAGTTTTTGGGCTGCATGCGATGCAATCATCCACCTTGCAAGGTCAACAAGGTGAAGCTCATCGACTACAACACCATGAAGCAGCGGCCTGGCTTCATAAAACGGCTCCTGCTCCCCCCCCCCACCCCAACGAAGGAGCTACAAACAAGGTGTTGGACCATGAGGATGTCACACCATGAACTCAGGACCTTTACAGGCGTTTGAGTGGTGTTGTGATGTTTAAGTGCAAATGGTCTCAAGAAGATTCAGAGCGTCTCTTTGCATGCTCAATCTTTGATTCTTCGTATCGACTGAACTAGGCTCCTTTGGCTGATGAGAAACGGGTAGGTATGAGAAGCAATACACATTTGCACATAAGGGTCAGTCAGTAGATGCAGTAGTGTCTGTCATTTGTTCATAAGCCAGGGGTACTTGCTTAGTTTTCTGCTGCCGAGCCCTGGTCTGGCTTGAGATCTACCCGTGTGGCCAGTCTTATCCTCTTCTTGAAGAGCAAAATGGGCAAGAAGCAGTCTCCTTCTTTTTCTCCTTTTTTTTCGAGGGGGTCTCCATTGAGCATCAACAAATCACCAACAAATAGGCTACCCTTTTTTGCATGGCCCCTGGAGGTTTGAGATCTTACGGTCCTGCTGTTGTGGCTCTCCTTCTTCAAGACGAAGAGTGGAGTGTTTTTGTTGCTGATCTGGGCTTCAGGTTCATTAACTGGGACGCGGTGAAGGAGCACCACGAGCTGGCGATGAACCCTCGGCACCCCCACGTGCAGGGCACCTCCCAGGGCCCCGACATTTTCTTCCAGTGCGTGGAGGCGGGCGTGGAGGGGCTTGGTGGCAAGCCAGCGGCGAGGATTCTGGCTTTAGCTGGTTTCGCTGGATTCTGGAATGTTGGAGCTGGCGTGTTTCGGGTTGGGTTCTGCAGTAGTCCAGCGATACTTCCCCTGCGATTTGAATGCGATCCTTTGGTTGCTGCTTGGAGCTTGCTTTGGTAAGGGGTTTTCTTTCGGAACGGAGCAAGGCTTGTTGGATGTTGGGATGCGAGGGTACTTCGAACGAGTGCATGTTTGTTCCAGACCCTTTGACTCTCCTTTTGAGCAAGCCTTGATGTGAGATGTTTCGCTTTCGCGAGGCGGGCAACACCTTCTATGATGGCCTGGCTGATCTTTTTGAAGCCAAGTCCAGGCACGAAGTCCGCGAAGTCCGCACAGCGAGAGGGTGTGAGACTCGATCTTTCTATCGCTCGTTTCACATTCTTCTTTGCCCTTTTTGGGACTCCAGTTTGGTGCAACAATCCCCTCTTGCTCCGCGGGTTTTCCCCAGTGCAACAATTTGGGCTCTTCTGCCCAACATTCCAGCACATGTCTTGAGCCTTGCCAAAACTTGGGCCTCCAATTTTGGGACAGCCCACCCCAGAAAACAAATTTTGTGGTTCCCATTTTTCAGACTGGGTTTCCCCTCCGAGGCCCTCCCCCCAAAAGGTCCCCCCCCCCCCACAAAAAGAGCATTCGGACACCGTAAAAAACTCATTTTATGAGTCACCTCATTCTTGGTTTTGGCGTTTGTAACATTTGACACCTCGACCCACCCCGACCACCTCACGGCCTTGAAAGGCAGCACACATAGCCCCCCAAAAATAGATAAACATAATAATAGCAATAATACTAATAGTCATACTAGAAATGATAACAATCACATACCCCCCCAAACTAACAGAAACAACAGAAACAGGTAAACAACAAGAAAACAACAAGAAAACAACAAGAAAGCAACAAAAACACAAAAACAGAAAACAAACAACAACAACATCGAAGCCTGCCAACACGACGCCGAAGTCCGTGTTTTGGGAGGCTGGTGGAGGAGAAGCTCGGCGTGCACTACGCGCTGTACGCCTATGAGGGCCACCCGGAGGCCAGGGTTGGCGGACGTTCAACCTGCCTCTTGTTCAAACCACGGTTTCATCAACCCCTTGTTCAAACCGTTCTTTGTTTCAAAGGGTCGATCTTTGATCTTTGAGGGTACCGTTTTTTTTTTTGGGGGGGGAAAAGGACCGGAAGGGAAACCACCTATTTTGCTGGAGGGGGGGGGCCTGAAAAATCCAAAGTGACATCCTACCTCGTCTCTAGCGGACCTGGGGTCGCCTTTGTCCTCGAGGCCAAGCACGTGATCGTTGTCATGGGCAGCGGCGCGGTGACATGCAGCGAGACCGCGCAGTACCTGCAGGAGAAGGGCCAGAAGGCACAGAGCTTTCCCTGTGGTGTTCCCGTTCCCATTTTTTTTTTGGTTTTCCCTGTGCCCCCTTTGGTTTCCGTTTGAGTTCCCTTTCGATGTCAGTTTCGTTCCCTTTGCGGGGAAGGAGAGGAGCATAGGGGGAAGGAGACGGCCATACACTGGCCAGAAGGCCAGCAGATGCACCAACGGGGCAATTGTTTTTTGTTTTTGTGTGTGGGGGCCGGGAGGGGGTGGGGGGGGTGCGTGCCGTGTTGTTTTAAATTTAATGCTCTTCCATCTCTTCTCAAGAACTTTTCTTATTGAATATGGCTGCGGGTCAAAGTTAAACAACCAGGGGACCGCAGATGTTCGTTCATATTGCCATTTACCAGGGTTGTATTTTGGGTACCTATTTTTCACCCGTGGCCATATATCATCTTTTCAAATCTTTTCCCATCTCTGTCGACTGTTTACTCGCTAAGACCTATGAATCTGGAAGCGAGAAAAGGGGCACAAAGAGAGGGAGACGACTTCCTGTCACTCACCGTTTGTTCTGGTGAGTCCCAGATTTTAGGATGATTGGGAGTAAACGAATGGGATTCTACGCTCTGGCATAGAGGCTCTGAAGTCTCCAAGGGTTTTATGTTGAGTCCCTTGTCTCCGTTTGGTTCTGTGGGCAATCCTTGCTTAGCGACCAATTCTCAGGATTAGGTTCTGATGCCAGCTTATAGAAGAGACCAGAGATTGGGCACTCTTTCCTTCCAACCTCTTTCTTCATCGCTTCTCTGTCCACTTCTCTTTCGCTTCATCCAACCAAAATTCTTGATGGCACTCATCTCTGTTCCTCAGCAGCCGTCATTTCCCCTTCCTCCCGTGGGAAAACAAGGTCAGTCTTAGAATGCAAGGGCCGTCAGGAGCTATCTCAAAAGCAATCACATCTTTTCTTCCCCATGTCTTTTACTACTAGTCTTTTATATACAAATCCAGATAATGTTTCTAATGCAGGAAAAGGGAAAGAGAGAATCGTGAGGGCCTTTGTGGACGAGCAAATGATTGGGGGAACCGTGGGTGCGAGGTAATCCTCAACTGCTGGCACTATGTTTCGGACACCACCCATTTTCATTGCCAGAAATTGGGCTGGGACAAATTGGGAGGATGTTGCGGGTTTTTGTAAGGGGGAAATCTGTGGCTTCCCTGACGGCCAGGTTGGTGTGCTAAAGGTGCGCCTCTTCCGGCCCTGGAGCCGGGAGCGGTTCATGGCCGCCCTGCCCAAGACCACGGAAAGGATTTGCGTGCTGGACCGCACCAAGGACCCGCGACGCGCAAAACGAAAGCGCATTCTGTCACTCGCACGAAGCATTTGGGATTGACATGGGAAGGCGCAATGATTGGGGCTACTGGCAGGGGTTTTGGGATCCAACCCCCGGAGTTCAGCTCTCGATCTGCCAGTGGACGAGGGGTTGAAGTCTGGGAATGGAGTTCAGCTCCATACCCAGATTAGAACATGGTGCATGTGCCCTATGTGCCTTCGGAGAATCGGCTCTGAGTTTTCTGCACTTTAGGAGCCGGGCTCCCAGGGTGAGCCACTGCAGCTGGAGGTGTCCACGACTCTTCAGCTCTTGAGCCGCAGCGACCTCGTGTGCATTGGCGGGCGCTACGGCCTCGGGTCCAAGGCGGCGCGAGCCGAAGAAGTCCGCGATGTACCGAAGTCATGAGTTTGTTTTGCTGTTTCTAAAGGTCAAAGTCAGAAACTGGGGGGCTCTTCGCTTGTGTAATTATCCTACCTCCACTAGGAGGTGACTTCGATGATCTTGGGAGAGGCTTTTCGATTGGGAATTTTGTTCCTGTGACCCGGCGCAACTACTGGTCCAATCGCGCGGTTTAGAGTGTTTGTGGTTCCTAAAAGAGCCGCAGAAAAGACGAAGGGACCGAAAGGTCCACTTTGATTATGGCCAAGGTTGTTCTTTTCCAATATTTGGGTCTTTTGGTTGGGAGTCATGGCGGCGGCGGCTCGTTGCAGGAGTTCACGCCCAACATGGTGCTCTCCATTTACGAGAACCTTGCCCAGGCCTGCGTATCAGAGGGATTTGGCCAGGCACAAGGCCCATCAATCTGTAAGGTATGACTCATCATGGTGCATGCCTGCAGTCTGATTTTAGGCTTTGGAATCATTGCAAGAATTCTGCTGCCATCCCAAAAGAGGGGTTTCGGGTTCCAGGTGTAATTGGAGGAAGGGTGGCCCTTCTTCGACGATGCAAACTATACCTTCTTTGGGGACATGTAATGCCCAAGCGCTTCCGGATTCCTGTTGGCGGTGTTCCAACTTTGTCCCAAATCTGGATTCGGCAAAATGACACTGCATTCCGTTTGGATGTGTCTTTTTCTGGAGTTGGTAGCCCATTTCGCGTTGTTTGGGAGGGAAACCGAAGGAGAAGGTTAGAGACACAAAAGGTCCTTTTCGGCTCTCGCGGGCCGAAACGTGGAGCTTCCAGCCCACCTGAACCGAGTTGGTAAGCCCCCAAGGATTGAGTCGAGTTTTCGGGTCTTTTGGCCACGCGGAACGCCAGGACTCGCCCAAGCCGCGTTTCACCGTGGGCATCACGGATGACGTCACCAAGCTCTCGCTGCCGGTTGGGGACTGGCTGGATGTGCTGCCCAAGGCACGGAGGGGAAAAGCTGTCCCAAGGACATTTTGGTCGACAAAAAGTTTGGACTTTCTTTGGCCAATCCGAACCTCAGGAAGTGGCTCTTAGGGTTTTGCGGATTCTGAGGCGCGTTTCTCCCACGAGCTTGGCTTGTGCCGCCTTTTGGCTTTGGGTTCTGAACGGCCCGAACTATGCTTGGAGTTTATCCCAGAGTGCGAAATTTGGCAAAGCCGACATCTCCTCCTGAAAGGGTTACTTTACTTTGTTTCCCTGGCAAAAAGAGAACCCCTCCTTTTTGAAGGCGCAAATTGCGTTTGGTTTTAAGATGACAACCCAAAAGGAGGGCACTGTTGGGAAAGCGGGGCGAAAATCCGCTTGTCGGCGTTCAAGAAAGGAGCATCCTGCATAGTCCAACTGTTGAGTGCGAGCACCACCTCGAAATTGCTCGCCATGTCAGCACATGGCACAGTTGTTTGACATGCCTGGCAGATGTCCAAGGGACACATCTCGGGGCGTTTGTGAAGTCTGTGCCTGGCAGCTTCCCGCTTTGTGTCTCTTTGCTTGCGCCTTCCAATGCTCTCTCTGGCTTTCTCCGGCCTTCCATGTGCCATGCGTTTCCTGCGGCAGGAAAAGGCAACAGAACTTCGACGGTCCATCAAAGCGACAACCCTCAAAATCACCGAGACCCAACTGTAATTTTGAGAACCCATCAAAGCGTCACCTTGGGGACTTCAGGGTGCCAAAGTCCACGCCTCACTTGCCCTTGACATCAGGGCACCACCGAGTGCATGTTCTACGGGTTGGGCTCCGATGGCACCGTGGGCGCCAACAAGAGCGCGGTGAAGATGATCGCGCTGGGCACCGAGCTTTATGCGCAGGTGCCCATGTCATGCGGGTGTGTTGGACAGCTTTCTCTTGGTTTCATGGGAAACCAACAGAAAAAAGCGCACCCTTTTGAACGGCGCACCCCTAGTTTGCATGGAACGGCGTGCCATGGTCAAACAACGCCCTTGACTTGGGGAATTTTTACCAGGGAGTCCCATGAACATTTGCAATTCGGTCAGCGAGTGCGAACGCTCAAGCTGAAGGTCCTTTGCTTTGGACTTGAAGATCCAGCTTGACCCAAAGTAGCACCCTCAAAATCACCCTCCAACAGGTGGGTTCAAATGACGTTTCTGGTTCGTGTGTGTTGGGTTTGTGCACCAGGGCACAAGATGTCTGAGGTCCTATGCTCATGCAACGCTGAAACGCCAAGAACCATTAAAAACTCAGAACCAGCACACATCAATCCCCGGTTGCACATGCAGCTTGTGACGTGGGAGACTCGCCTGCTGGCAAGAGTATGACCGTTTTGGTGGCTATACGCGACACAGGTGGGGAAGCCCTGGTATATCTTTTTGGCGAGCTCACCAATCGTACGTAAACCACCATGATAACGGTCCTTTGCTGTTGGAATCAACATGCAGATTTTAGAAGTCTGGGGTCCAGCCGGAGGATTTTTACTGCTACCCTCCCATCCAGCTGGTGCTGGAAGACATTGGAAGACCCTTCCTCCAAAAGGGCCCTCTGGGTAGCATCTAACAAATGGGTGGTTCCCTTCGGACGCACACATGGTTGTTCTTTCGAGCGATCGGAACCTATTTGTTAGACCCCGTTAGATTGGGGTCTGAGCAGGCCTACTTCGAGTACGATGCCAAGAAGAGCGGCGGCGTCACCATCAGCCACCTGCGCTTTGGGCCCAAGCCCATCCATGCCCCGTGCTTCGGCTTGATCTGCTTTCTGTCCCTTAAAGTGAACATTCTGAGGGGCAGGGTTGGCAAAAAACATTGTAGACAATAGTCATTTGTCAACAAGGGGTTGGCCCAACCGTGCTCAAGGTTGTCAAGTCGCCGTTCAAAGGACAGAGGATGTCACTTTTCATATAATGTACTGCCTGGGGGTGTCGTTTGCGGAGTTCGTACTGTTTGGGGCCAATTGTAGGCAGCCAAAGAGAACCAATCCATTTCGGAGGTCCATTCAAAGCCCCCCTGTCTCCGAATCTTGTCCTGGTTTCCGGATTGAACCAACTGCATCCACCCGAGAAGGGCTGCAATCGGCCCCCTTTCCCAAACCCCCGTTTTCACAATTCATTGTAACCATTGGAGCAGAGCTAAGAACAGTGGTGTTGCACAAGTGACAGTGACAAGTGCCCAGAACCTCCATTGGCTATGTTTTTTAGTAGGTGGTTCTACAACCTGATTTGAAGGGGGTTATAGTAAGGCCTGTGACCGTGCTTGAAATTCACATTTTTGTGTTGTCTCAGGTACAACGTGCGCTCAGCCGACTACCTGGCTGTGCACAAGGCGAGCTACGTGGCCAACTACGCCGCTTCGGCATGGATTGGGCGGGCGTCCTTCGACATCAAAGGTACAGATCTCCCAAGAGATGCTCCACGGATTTGAGATGCTGAAGAAGTCCAGGCTGTGAGTAAGCTCATGCATGAGTCGCTTGTGCTGTGTGAAGAGGGGAGGCTTGCAGGCTTCGGAAAAGACCAATTGCCTGGGCAATAAGGGGGAAGACAAATCGAGACTACCAAACCGCCAACAATTGAGGAGCGATGAGCTGGCTATGGGCGGCTGTGCCAATACGAGTTGAAACGACTCCCTTCGGATACGAACAAACATGAGGCACCAGTGTCATTTTGCAGGGGCCGCTTTCTGGATACCCCCAACATTTGTTTCCAGCTTTTGCCTCGCGGAGGCTTCTGAATTGTGCCCCTAAGGACAGTTCAGACCTGGGCAAAAGGCAATAAGTAAGAAGGCGCAGCGCTAACCCGAAGAAGTGGTGTCCCTTTTGAATGGACGTGACTCCTATTTAAGACAGACACACACACACACACACACATCTTCATAGCGAGTATAAGGAGCCGCTTAAAGTATAGCCCGCAATGGGGTGATACATATCCATCCACAGCCACACACACAAGCACAGAAGCGGGAGAGAGAGGGAAAAGCGACACGGAACATTGTCTTCACGGGAAGCAAGGATACATACGGGCCGCCTTATATTAAATAGCTGATTCAGAGGTGGTGTTTGGATCAATCCGATTGTCCGCGGCAATCTCCAGGGTTCAGCTAACCCTTGCTGGTGGTTTGGATTGGTGTTTTTTTTTTTGGGGGGGGGGTGGCGGTTTTTCGCTGTCCGTTTGTGCTACTGGCCACTTTCCTTTTTTCAGGATCTCGGGTCTTTGGAGCAACCCTGAATCTTTGCTCGGTACAAGAGCAATCTAAGTGGTTTCTTCTGGGTTCCCTTTTGGTTCTCAATCTCACATGTCGGATGGAGCACATGTTTGCCATCAAGAGGAGTTCTGTTTCATTAGTTTTTTTTTGGTTCCGGGTCGAGGACATGACGCGGTACCTGAAGCCCAACGGGGTGTGCGTCATCAACTGCTCCTGGGCCATCCAAGACCTGGAGGCTCAGCTGCCGGCGAAGATGCGCCGGGACCTAGCGGTGAAGAAGGCGCGTCAAGTGGACGGCGGGTTGGAGACACACTTAGATTTGGGAGGGGCCGCCGTGGTTGTTTTGTCGGTTCTTTCATTTTGTTGGTTAGACAAAGCAGGGGTCTTTTGGCTTTCTTTGCTTTTGAACAAACACCTGGATTTCTCAGTTCAGTTTGTCTTCTGCAGAAAAAAGCAGGGCCTCTCTTGAACAGGCAGGAATTTCTTGGTTGTTCGTTGGTGCATGCGGCACCTTTGACAAATGGGATCCAAAGAGGACAAGACTAAGGTGTGTATATGTGCATGTGTGTGCGGCTGTGTCTTTTGTGTTGCTGGGTTCTACACAGCCGGTAAAGCCAGAAGGTGATTTGTATTTGTTCGTGGTTGCCAGGAAATTCTGTTTAACACCCAGCTGAACCCCTGCGGGTCTCCTTTTTGGAAGAATACGCCCGGGTTTCCTGTCCTTTCCTTGTCCTCTTTCCAGCTCTCACCTGGGGTTCACTTATTTGAGGGTGCCTTGTTCTTGGGTGCCATATGGATCCGGCATGAATTCCGGCTGAATACTTTTAGGAGGTGGCACAGGCTGGTGGGTTCGAAAGGCCGAATGCCCATTTTGGTTTGGGCGGGCAGATGGACTGCATAGTGAAGAGGGACACTAGGTTTGACTTTAGACATGTCTGACATGAACGTGGCTGTCAGCTTCAATCCCCGACGTTATGCAATCCCCCCGCCTGTCAGGTCACATGTTTGTAGCTGGGAGGGCACTTGTTGATTTTTAGGTGCGTGTGTGTGTGTGTGTGTGGGTAGGGCACTTCAAAACAGAGTTGCATCAGTATCAAAACGATTCCGGAAGGGTTCTGGGGGTTGCTGTTGGGGACGCCAGTTGTTTTGGGGGCGGGGGAAGCGCATGGGCACATAGAGTCTATTTTGCAACCAGGAACCCCAGAAAAAAAAGAAAGTAAAATAGTAGTAGTAATAAGAATAGCAATAACAATAATAATAATAATAATGATAATAATAATAATAGCAATAATAATGCTAATAATAATGCTAATACTAATCTTCATAATAGTAATACTAATACTGATAATGAGGCTGATAATGATAATCATAACAAGAATACTACTACTACTACTACTACTACTACTACTACTAGTACTAGTACTAGTACTACTACTACTACTACTACTACTACTACTAATAACTAGACGACGAGTGGCCCGGAAGCATAGAGGCAAGTTGATGCAGGTGAGGTAACTCTCGCAAAGTTAGCATGAGGAGTTGGCAGGCGAAGCAATTCTCAAAAAGTTGGCATGAGAAGCTGGCAGGTTAAGTAACTCTCGAATAGTTGGCTGGCAAAGTTGGCGGGTGAAGTAATTCTCGCAAAGTTGACATGAGAAGTTGGCAGGCGAAGTAACTCAAGAGAAAAGTTGGCATGAGAAGTTGGCAGGTGAAATAACTCTCAAAGAGTTGGCATGAGAAGTTGGCAGGTGAAGTAACTCTCGAAAAGTTGGCGTGAGAAGCTGGCAGGTGAAGTAATTCTCGAAAAGTTGGCACGAGAAGATGGCGCGTGAAGTAACTCTCGAAAAGTTGGCGTGAGAAGCCGGCAGGTGAAGTAACTTTCGAAAAGTTAGCATGAGAAGTTGGCAGGCGAAGTAATTCTCGAAAAGTTGGCGCGAGAAGTTGGCAGGCGAAGTAACTCTCGAAAAGTTGGCAGGCGATGTTGGCAGGTGAAGTACCTCTCGAAAAGTTGGCATGAGAAGCTGGCAGGTGAAGTAATTTTGCGAAAAGTTGCCACGAGAGGTTGGCAGATAAAGTATTTCTCGAAAAGTTGGCATGAGAAGTTGGCAGGTGAAGTAATTCTCGAAAAGTTGGCAGGTGAAGTTGCCACGAGAGGTTGGCAGGTAAAGTATTTCTCGAAAAGTTGGCATGAGAAGTTGGCAGGTAAAGTAATTCTCGAAAAGTTGGCATGAGAAGCTCGCAGGTGTAGTAACTCTCGAAAAGTTGGCATGATAAGCTCGCAGGTGAAGTAACTCCTCGAAAAGTTGGCACGAGAAGTTGGCAGGTGAAGTAACTCTCGAAAAGGTGGCATGAGAAGCTGGCAGGTGAAGTAATTCTCGAAGTTTCGGCATGAGAAACTGGCAGGTGAAGTAATTAACCCTCAAAAAGCTGGAGCGGCGGAGGCGCTCCGCGTGCTACATTTGCAATTTACAGTTGCGATTTTCCAGCCATTTGTATCTAAAAGTTGCGATTTTCCAGCCGGAGCTGCGGGAGCACGCTCCGCGTACTACGTCTGTACTTAAAAAGTGCGATTTTCCAGCCGGAGCTGCAGCAGCCTCCGCGTACTACGTCTGTACTTAAAAGTTGCGATTTTCCAGCCGGAGCTGCAGGAGCACGCTCCGCGTACTACGTTTGTACTTAAAAGCTGCGATTTTCAAGCCGGAGCTGCCGCGGACCAGGGGGGAATCGAACCCGGGACCGCGGGATTGCGAAAGCAGGCGCGCACACCACGAGACAACTTCCAAAAGCCGTTTCGCGAGCAAGAAAATCGCACGGCGCCACAGCGAGAGCGCTTCGACACGCACGATCTCCGCAGAGGGTTCATCGGGCTCAAGACAAATTCGCACGGCGCCACAGCGAGAGCGCTTCGACACGCACGATCTCCGCAGAGGGTTCGCCAAGGTCAAGACAAATTCGCACGGCGCCACAGCGAGAGCGCTTCGACACGCACGATCTCCGCAGAGGGTTCGCCAAGGTCAAGACAAATTCGCACGGCGCCACAGCGAGAGCGCTTCGACACGCAGGATCTCCGCAGAGGGTTCGCCAAGGTCAAGACAAATTCGCACGGCGCCACAGCGAGAGCGCTTCGACACGCACGATCTCCGCAGAGGGTTCGCCAAGGTCAAGACAAATTCGCACGGCGCCACAGCGAGAGCGCTTCGACACGCACGATCTCCGCAGAGGGTTCGCCAAGGTCAAGACAAATTCGCACGGCGCCACAGCGAGAGCGCTTCGACACGCACGATCTCCGCAGAGGGTTCGCCAAGGTCAAGACAAATTCGCACGGCGCCACAGCGAGAGCGCTTCGACACGCACGATCTCCGCAGAGGGTTCGCCAAGGTCAAGACAAATTCGCACGGCGCCACAGCGAGAGCGCTTCGACACGCACGATCTCCGCAGAGGGTTCGCCGCGCTCAAGACAAATTCGCACGGCGCCACAGCGAGAGCGCTTCGACACGCACGATCTCCGCAGAGGGTTCTCGGGCTCAAGACAAATTCGCACGGCGCCACAGCGAGAGCGCTTCGACACGCACGATCTCCGCAGAGGGGTGCGTTTCGTAAGCTCCCGTCGGGCCTACCCCCGCCATAAAAAGAAGAAGAATTAAGAGTCGAGAAGTGAAGGTAGAACAGAAAAGTTAGCTTGTGTTTTTAGGATAGTGAAGTAACACCCGACAAATTAGCTTGTGCTTTAGGTAGAACAGAAAAGTTAGCTTGTGTTTTTAGGATAGTGAAGTAACACCCGACAAATTAGCTTGTGCTTTTAGTAGAATGAGATAACAGCCGAAAAGTTGACATGAGAAGTAGGCAGGTGAAGTAACTCTCGACAAGTTGGCATGAGAAGTTGGCAGGTGAAGTAACTCTCGACAAGTTGGCATGAGAAGTTGGCAGGTGAAGTAACTCTCGACAAGTTGGCATGAGAAGTTGGCAGGTGAAGTAACTCTCGACAAGTTGGCATGAGAAGTTGGCAGGTGAAGTAACTCTCGACAAGTTGGCATGAGAAGTTGGCAGGTGAAGTTGGCAGCCGCTTTTACTAATAGTGCTAATACTAATAATAATGCTAATGATAATGCTTTAATAATGATAATAATAATACTAGTACTTATCTTAATAATGACAATACTAATGATAATAATGATATTTAAAATGATAATGATAGTAGTAACAATAATCATACTACTACTACTACTACTACTGCTACTACTACTACTACTACTACTACTACTACTACTACTACTATTCACAACAATAATAATACTAATACTAATCTTAATAAAAAGATATACTAATAATAATAATAATAATAATGATAATATCAATCATAAATAAATGCATGGACGCACACATATATATATATATATTTAGACAATAGCCGAAAAAGGAGGTTGCGAAATAGACCCTAACTGTCCATCACACGTTAGTTTTGTGTTTTGGGGTGGAGTCGGCAGTCGGACTGGCGGCTTCGCTCCAGGCCAAGCTCTTCCTCATCGATGCCACCGCCATTGGCGTCAAGGCAGGCCCAGCCCTCTGCCATCCGCACCTGGGCTCGGGCAAAAATCGGCCACAAGATCCCGGAGTTTTGGTCGCACACCGGATGTTGGATCATGTAACAAGGCCCTGTCCTCTTCTTTGGGGAACCAAGACTCTAGCAATCACCTTGGCTGTTTTGGAAGGAACCCCACAAGCAAATTATCCTTTCTGGGCTCCACCATTTTTACAGTTTCGGAAATCAGGCTACATGAACACATTCTCTTTAAATGAAATTTCCTTTTAAGCCCCAAGAAGGGTACTTCTCTCACAGAAAGACACCCACCATTTTTCCCATCGAAAGGTGGCTCTAAACAACACTTTTCAGCGGCAAGGGGGTCACTTCCCACACCCTCTTGGAGCTGAGATCATGTCACGCCCGGTCGCCGCGTCGGGTTTGCGTTTCAGACATCTTGGCTGTCAGGTGAGGTAACGGGCTTTGCATGGTGCAGAGTGGCATTGGGAGGGCCTTTGGCAAATTCCGAGCCCCACTGAAGCTGAAGCTCCACATCACATGAACTTTGTTCGCGCGTGCGGTGTTCCCTTGGCGACGGGGTGAACAAGAAACAAAGCGACACAAACTGTTCGCGCGTTTGTTTGCTTGTTGTGGACATAATGTAGGCTGGCTTGGGCAAGCGCATCAACATGATCATGCAGACCGTCTTCTTCAAGTTGAGCGGAGCTTCTCGGATGAAGAAAGGAAGACGTGAGACATGGTCGGCAGGAATAAGAAGTTCGATCGCACACAGCGCATCGAATCTGTTCAGAGCCTCCCATTCACACAAACAGTTCCGAAAAGACTCCTGATTCCCCTAGGAAAGTCATGGTCTCATTCAGCAATGTCAACTGTTGAGCCCTGAAGCACTAAAGAGGGAAACGACGGAAGAGACACCGAGGTATCAATCCAGACTCGGCATCACAACATGTTGCCATGTGCTTTCATTTCCTGACCTTGGCCCAGGCTGGCATGCCCCTTACACACGGGGTGCCTAAGGAGCACTAGGAGCACCCATTTGAAGTCCATGTGCTGGCAGTGATGTGCTAGGTTTTGTGGCCGCCCCAAATGATGGTAAATGCACATAGAATGAGAAAAACACCATTCCTCACGTAAACCGATGCATGAAGAGCACTGTGCTGCCTGCTTTGTCTCTCAGGTGATGCCCTTCGAGGCGGCCATCGAGATGCTGAAGAAGAGCATCAAGAAGATGTACGGCAAGAAAGGCGTCCGTTGGCCGACACCTCCGTCGCCATTTTTGCCACGGGCAAGCGCGCAGGTAGGTTGTGACATGGTTGTGCCGGCAAGAGAAGTGTCCTTGACTTCAGGGCGCGGCCATTTCCTGTCGTCCAGGGCTGCATTTCTTGAGTCTCAGCCCTGCCCCAGTTACAACCATGGTCGCAACCTGTTCTGGGGATGTTTGGGGGGGAAAAGGGGATCTCCGGAAGGTAGGGGATTTGGATTTGGGGAGGCAAACGGGCATGTCTCTTACAGAGGTCCGTGACTGGTGAGAAATGGATGGTAATGCATACAGTTTTACAACAGTGCAGTTGCTCGGCTCATTTTGTTCGGGGATTCCCCCCTGATCCACGACCACTGGGTCAGCCAAGATTGGGGCAAGTTTCCGCCGATTTGTCTCTTTAGGCTACGTGAATTTCCAGCTTCCCAAAAGTGGCAGTTTCATTGGTTGATCAACTGTTTGTTGGGAAGTCCATGTTAAGTGAATTGGACCCAAATCCCTCCAAAGGGACGAAAAAACCAAACTGCAAATGCTCTGTGCCAGGCGACAAGGTGGTTCAGATGAACATCGACGGCGTGGATGCCTCAGTGTCCGGCATCGTGGAGGTGCCCGTGCCGGATGCCTGGGCCTCGCTCTCCGTGCCTGGAGAGGAGAAGTGGAGTGGGGCTCGTGGCTGGCCGCTGGGCTGTGCTACGTGGAACCTCGAAGAGTCAGGGGGAAATGGTCTGAAGCTCATGGGGTCTCTTTCAGGTTTGTTGGATTTGGGGTACGCAGCCCTTCATATAGTGGTTTGTTCGTTTGGTTACTGACCCAGTTGTTCAGGGGGATATTTTCGACTTGTAGGGGAGAGGACTTGGTAGCATCAGACCGTGGGGGTGATTGTTTCAAGAACGCAAATGGGATAAATGTACACACGCGCCCTGACCGGGGGTCCTCCATGGAGATGAACCCGCACTTGGCTTCTCGCGGGAACTTTTCGTCACTCAGTTGGGTTGCGCTGTTTAGACAACTCACATGTTTTGTTGAGCACGTGGCTAGCGTCAATGTGCTTTCTCCAAAATAGTTCAGTCATGTTCTGACCCCAAGCTTTGCACCTTGAGTTCTTGAGCACCCCTTTGGCAAGGCTCCATTTTTTTTGGGGGGGGCGTGGACCCGTTTCACTTTTAGTGCCTTAGAGCAGAGCACCATTTCTTGACACAAGCTCCCCTGTCCTTTGAAAGAGAGGAGGATTCAGTTTTGTTCGTTTGCAGCTCTGCTTGTGAAGCCTTGACAAGACGTTGACACTGACAATTCTCGATGCTTGGGCACAATGAGTCGATCTTGCGGGACGGCTAGCATGTTATGCCTGATTTCATGTAGCATCCGGTGTGCTGCCAAGAGTTTCCACGGCCGGACGTGTCACGCGCATCCAGGGCAAAGTGACCCAGTGTGGCCAGAGTGTCCAATCCATGGTCCTTTTGGGCGGGACGGATTTTGGGGGATCCTTTAGCTTTCCCACTAACACCAGGGGATCCTCCGATTTTTCCCACAAAGGCGCATCCGATCATCCGATCATATCGGTTCCCACGCGCGCACCTCGGCGCGGCGATAGGAGCGCAGCGTCGCCGTGGAGTCCAAGGGCCCGCGGAAGATCGTGGACCTCGCGCCCAAGGAGTTTGCCGACAGCGTGCAGTTCCCCTGCAACAACCTGGCGCCTCGGTCGAAACGGGAGAGCCAATGGGGGCTTTGGGTTTGAAGGGATTCCATAAGGAAGCCATCCAAGGAACCACACCCAGTCACTCATGGAAGCTGACGATCGCAGGGTTTTGGAAGACGGAAGCGTTCCTTTTGGGGGCCCTTCGGAAGGGATGGGATGGGGCCAAGTCAATCCCTCACATTGTGGACCCGAAGCTTGCCCGCAACGCCAAGAAGCTTGAATCTGGCCAAAGGTGATGTCCAAGGGGATTTGTTCGATTTGAGCCGCGTCGGATTTTGGGTTCCCTCGGTGCTGTTGCTGTTCTTTCGAAGACCTCAGCGGCAATCGCCATTCGACACTGTCTCAGTTTTGGCAGCAAGGTACGGGACGCAAGGGGCTGAGCACGTTATAACACCAAGTGGTTCTTAGACACAAGTTCATTGGAGCGCCTCATAGATACAACAACTGGGAATTCCCACAGGTCCAGAAGGGTCCAACCCCAGGAATCAGTTTTGATAATCCCGTCACTGGGCTCCTTTTTAGGTTAGATTATTTAGACATAGATGGCAATGCTGTAGATTGGTTGTATTCCACTTACCATGGACACTCGTCCATCTATTTGTCCAGGTCGCCAAAGCTCACCTATAGCCTATGTTCTTATCTTTTTTCTCCGGCTTAGGAATAGCGAGCTTCATGCTTCATGCTCTCTTTTTTCTGCTTGTTTTTTCTCGTTCAGGACGGCAACAGCCTGCCGGTGAGCTCCTTCGTGCCGGGCGGCCGCGTGCCGCTGGGCACCTCGCAGTTCGAGAAGCGGGGCATCGCCATCAACGTGCCGAGGGCCCGGTCCCAAGGGTCGGACGCGCGGGCGGATTCGGTTCGGTTTGTTTGGGGTACCCCGCAAAAGAGTGGGGTGCAAAAGGGTTGGCCAAAAGGAAACCCCCCAGTTCCAGTGTCCAGATGTATATAGTGCCAGTTGAAGTGAATATTCACGTGCACCAGCAGAGTTTCTTGCGATGGTGACTCAGCAAGCATTGCACGCAGAGATATGTACTTGCCTGCCTGGTCGTGCACCCAAGGATTTTTTTAGGGCTGCTGCTTTGAGGCGGGTGCATTGATGGAGCCCCCAAAGTCTTCAGATGGTGATTGCGCTCCACTCACACTATGCATGGTCTGTTCTGCCATCCCTTGGGTTGGTCCCTTGACCAGTAACCCTCACCCCCTTCTGGCATATCAGCCTTTGTTCGTTTTCTCGGTGGCACACCCCAAACGCATACCTTTGGACACAACAGGTTTATGAACTGATCCCCCCGCGCGCAAAATGATCCGTTTTCCGTGGCCTCACTGCTTGTCCAAACTTAGTTGTGTTTTCCAAGATTTCGCCTTGTGAAGTGAGATCCATTCAAACATCACTAGGAAGGGGGGTGATTGGAGAAGGGTGCCAACCCAATCCTTGTGCATGGACCCAGGCCTTCACCATCCCTTGCGTGGGTTGGGGTGTCTTCCCTGAATGAAGCTTGGATGGGTCGATTTTCAGCTCCAAAACCAACACTAAGAGGCTACAGGAGGATATTTTGGGCGGCTCCCTTGCTTCGGCAGGTCGACATGGACCTCTGCACGCAGTGCAACAAGTGCAGCTTGATCTGCCCGCATGCTGCGGCTGCTCGGCCGAAGAAATGCAGAAGTAAAAATGCACAAGAACACGAATATGTATGTGGTGTCTAGCATGTATATATACATACATACATACATACATATATATATATATATATAAAAACACAGATATATATATATATAGGGGATATTGGCATATATATATATATATGTATACACATGTATAGATGCACCCGCACACACACACACACACACCCTGCTACGCATATGGCCGCTAGGAGAGGAACAACCTTATTTGGCTGGTGCAGGTCCTTCTTCTTTTTGTTCATCGGGGAACTGGTTCGCTCTTGTGCGAGCTGGCGTTGCGATCAATGAGCACAGGAACCGAACGACAGCTGCACTGGGTGATGCTGAATTTGCAGCACAGGTTGGACAGCCTTCTCCCATTTCCGCTGTTGTACTTGCTGATTGGAGAAGGCGTACAGCAATGTAAAGTCGAAACTGGCTTTGCTTGCCTAGGATGTTGCTTTTGCCAAAGAGCCTCCAGGCCTCATTTTGAGTTTTTCGTTGCTCCAAGATTTTGGGTTGGCATCTCCATCGTGTGAAAGGGTTGACAACTAAAGGGTTGACAACTTTCCCTCTTTCCAAACCAATGCCCCACAGAGCACCCTAGATTTCCTTCATATTTCTCAGGCTTACTCCCGGCTAGAAGGTCACCAAAGCCCAACCGCGTGTTAGTGTCGCTGTCTTTTCTGGACGGTCCACTCTGCGAGGCCGGCTTCGAGGTGGTCCTTTTTCCAGCCTGCAAGGGTTTTTTCTTGCAGCCGACAAGTGGTTCTGGCGTTTGTTGGAGGTACGCCAGGGTACGCCCCAAAAAATCGTCAATCCAACGAGAACCCGAGAGGAGGGCAGGCATTTCAGCCCAGCCTGAGGTGAGGCCGTTCCTGGCGACCACCCAGGAGCTCTCCAAGGTGGACGAGTCGTTGGGACTTTCGGAGACGATTTTGGACAAAAAATGGGGCTGTGGGAATGAGGAAAATGGATTGGTCGAACACTGTGGGCAGATGTTCTTCAGCCTTGGCAAAATGTTTGGTGCAGAGGCTTGACCTAGAACGACCCCTACATGCGGTGACTGGACAAAACGGGTTCTCAATGCCTGAAATTGTTGAGATGGGTGGCTCCTGGATTCCCTTTTCGATGTCATTCCCGTGGGAAGACTGGAGACACGAAACTGGGGCCCCGAACGCTCAAATCCTGATTTCTTTCCCTGAAGAGAACTGTATGGAAGGGGAGGGGTCCCGCGAGTCTCGCAGGGCCCAAAAGCAGCAGTTTCCCATGGTTTTCCGCAGGGTTTCCCAGTTTTCAGGGGGTCCCTTCTCCGTACATGTTACCTCATGGGTACAAGGGACATCATGTTTCCAAGAAAGGGGCAGGCGTACCTCACAAATCCCACTGAAAAGGAAACCAAACTTGGGAATGGGTACCCAGAGAGGACCAAGCCCATTTGCTGTCTGATGGACCGTTACCGGGATTCCTGATTTGGACCATTTTCTTCCAGAAGGGACCGAGTCTTTGGCATGTTTAAGCAGGTGTTCAAATCGCCCTCCCCCCCCTCCGCCCCCTCTTCACCCAGCACTCTTGGTGCGCATCGCTTTGCACCAGGCGCCGGCAGACTTCCGCGCCGGCAGCCGCGCGGCCATCGGCGGGGGCGTGCTGGACAGCTTGCAGTACCGCATCCAGGCGAGAAGCAGTCCCCGAAGTCGCTGTGAAAGGATGCACTTCAAATACATTTTGGCAAGGATTTGGATCCATAAGCCGGCCCTCGTGCACGTCTCACCTGCGTTGAATGGGTCACCTCCCTCGTGAGGATTGGCGCGCGCGCGATGGCGGAGGTTCAATGCCTTTTCGTTTTTTTTTTTGTTTGCCTTCTTTGGCTTTCCAGATCCTTCTGCATTCTCCATTGTTTTTTTGTGTTTGAGCCTTTGTCTCCATAACAACTAGCTTCCGCATTGGGAGTTACCAACTGTCCTGATCCAGCTGACAGTCACAAGTCGTGACCTTGACCATTCTTGTTTGATCTTCATGCTCAAGTTGAAAGGATCAAGCACCAGTTAGTGACAGAGACTCACCTGACCCAGGACATCAACTCAGATTCTATTTGGATGACTGCAGCTGCAAGGCGTTCGCCGAACCCTCTCCCCCTCGTTTTGGTGTGACTTTCCTGTAGCTGGTTTCCATGATTGACAGGTTCTGACAAGCCCGCAGGATTCGGAAGCGCCCCAAAACGGAGGTCCGAAGAAAGGGGTCCGAAGAAAGGGGTCCGCCCAAAAAAGGACCAAATACTATTATAGGAGCCTTTAAGTAAGGAGCCCCCAAAGAGGAGCCTTCGACTCCCGTTTGGTGCAGGTCAGTCCCCTGGACTGTACGGGCTGCGAGCTTTGCGTACGCATCTGCCCCGCTGACGCACTGAAGCTGGCAGAAGCCGGGAAGGTGGTGCAGGCCAGGTTGGGTGGTGTAACGTACTGGTATATAAGGGTATAGGGCATATCAGGGTCTTTTTTTTTCCTCCTTATTTTTTTTCTTTTTTCTTTTCTTTATCCAAGAGTATGGAAAGGAATGCACACTGAAAAATGCTTACGGGGGCAACATGGATCATAGCTCTTCCTTTGATTTTCTCCCGTCCAGCTAAACGTGGTTATATTTTTGCCTTCACCTTGGATCCCTCGGGTCAATAGAATGAATCTTGGATTCTTCTGTCTCTTTGAGTCTCTCTTTACCCACTTGGCCAGGTGTCAACAGGCAACCCCCACACCGACCTCGGGCGAAGGGCTCGCCCAAAGGAACTTTGTCACTGTGCCAAAACAACACAAGCCATTGCAAGGACCTAAATATGAAAAGGGTACCGAGCTGTCAAAAGCAAATTGCGACAGTACAGGACAGATCATGCGCGTAATGATTTAGCCCCCTACGTTTACAAGTCCTTTTCATGAAGCCTTGGCCGCCACCGGATCGCACCGGCACCGGATACCTAGAACCACTCAACGTACATGGTTACCAACTACTTCGTAAGAGGTATATATATATATATATATATGGGTACCCTCAACCTTTTCGACCTTACCCTACCTCTTTGGTCTGGTTTCAAGAATAATTCACAAAAAGCAACTCTCCCTCATTTTTTCCCACGACAAAAAGGACGGACACTTTGGCCGGACACGGCTCGGTCAGGAGGAGAAGGCGAACTGGGACTTTGCCTTGACGCTGCCGGAGCGGGGGGACGAGTTGGACAAGACCACGGTGAAGGGCTCCCAGTTTCAGAAACCTTTCTTGGAGTTCAGCGCCTTGGAATAAAGTTTTTTTTTTCTTTTCCCTTTGTTTCTTCTTTTTTTTTCTTTACTCCTTTTTCTCCAGCATATGTGTTTATTGCTGTTATGATTCTTATGTATACATACATATATGTATATATATATATATATATATATATATACATATATTTGTATATATGGTGCCCCCCTCCCCCCACCCCCCCCCCCCTCCCAAAGGAAAAACAAGAGAAGAACAGAAACAAACAAAGAAGAGCAAAAACACGCCCCAAAATAATTTGACTATAATTACAGTACTTTTGAGTAATTTCCACCCCCTTTTAGGCACCTCAGTTTTGACCACCTTCCCAGCCGGCAATTCACGAGGCTTGGGGGGCCAGTGTAACGGCAGCAGTTTTTGACCAACACAAAGGAGCTCCCAGACGCTGAAAGTGTTGCAGCGCCCGGGAACCGGTCACGCCGCGGCCTCGGAGCGCACACAAGGATGCCGCCAGCTTGCTGCGCTGCAACGGCATTACGGTCCTATGGCGCAACATTCAGCGGCGAGGCGTAAGTCTGCCTCCGCATGGCACAGGCTTGAGCAGCGTCCTTCTTGGCCACATGGTGAGCGGGCAATCCCACGCCAACAATCGACGGAAGCCGGATATGCAGCCATTACTTGGAGGAGGCGCGGACGACTTCCATGGCAGGCCAGCATTGCAATTGAAATCATCATGGCGCACTTCAAAGGTCGTCGCTGATTCACATGGTGGGGATATGAAGAACCGATCCGGTCCAACCTCACTTGCTTGCATGGACGGCTGGCTGAGGCAAAGGCGCAAACCGGGGATTTCGTTTTGGCAAAGCGCTGCGCCTGCCACGAATCCCTCCAAAGCACTGGGCTTGCCAGGCAAATCAGCGCCTTCAGCGAGATGTGCCCCCAAGCGCTGCGAGCGCAGGCTCCTGATTAGGGGTGGGGAATACTGTGGAGCGCGACGAGCTCAGCTTTGTGGCAGGCTCAGCGCCTGTTGATTGCGCGGACGCTGTGCTTTGGAGAGTCGCGTGCAGATGTCGTGGTAGTTGCAGAGCTCGAAGTGCTGATTGTGGAATTTCGTGACAGGCGCAGCACCATCTCACCGGAGCACTGACTTGTGTGGCAGGCGCAGTACTTTTGAGGGTTGCGTGCTGAGTTCGTGGCAGGCGCAGCGCTTTGGAGCGCCGAGATAGGCAGAGGAATGGGAATGGATAGATAGATAGGTCCATAGATGGGTTAGATGGTTTGAGATATGGATGGTTAGATTGATGCGGCAGGTGGGTAGGAATGTTGACAACATGTGGTGGTTGGGGTGGTTGGTTGGGGTGGGCTGGGGCTGGCAATTTGTGGCGGGTTGGGTGTAGTTGAGTGAGTGCTTGAATTGCAAGGTGAAACTATCAACTGCATCGGAGGGCCTACCTATGTATCTATTTATTTATTTACCTATTGGTCCATCGTCCATCCACCTATCTATTTGTCTACCTGTCTACCTATCTATCTACCTATCTATTTGCCTACCTATTGCAGCATATTCACGAGAATCTACATAGGAGAGATGGGTGGGTGGGTGAGTGAATGGATGGATGGATGGGCCGGCAACTGATTGGCTCCGATGGATGATTGGCTCCGATGGATAGGTTCACTATTTGGACACAGTAGGTCTTTTTGACGGACTGGGACGCGATAGACTTGGGTTGGATGGGATAGGTACGTGTGATTCGGAACAGTAGAATTTTGAGCTGTCTCACTGCTTGAAACTTAAAGCGGCATAGGGTTTTTAACAAGAGTTCCCACCGAACAGTTTCCTCCGGAGGATGCAACCACTTCCCAAACGTTTTGATTGGTAGGTGTTGGCTGTTTGACGGTTGGACATACCATTGGTTGGAAATAAGAACCCTTCACGGTTTGCTACTCCAAGCAAGATCGAAGGGCTTGTTTATGTTTTGGGTAAAGCAGCAAAGTTCCTGAAAGGTCAGGGAAGGGGCCAAGGACCTTTGTGAACAACCCATGACAAAAGCAGCCGGGGACTGTGAACCGCTTTTTCGCAGTCCCTGTTTGCCCAATGTTTGTTTTTTTGATTGGGGTTCTTTTCACCTCTCAGGTGACTTTTAGGTGGTTTGGATTGGTGGAGGAGGGTAAATCCAGTCCCTAACCACCATCCAAACCAAGTTGGAGAATGGCTGAACCTTCGTTTCCAGGCCTTGAGTTCTCGCTGAGGCGGAGCCTGCGAGGGCTGCGGCGAGACGCCCCACGTGAAGCTCATGACGCAGCTCTTCGGGGAGCGCCTGGTCATCGCCAACGCCACGGGCTGCTCCTCGATTTGGGGCGCGTCCAACCCGTCGATCCCCTACACCGTGAACTCCAAGGGCGAAGGCAAGAGGGGGGGTTGGCCAAGGGCTTGGAGGCTTGGAGGCTTGGAGGCTTGGAGGAGGGTTGAAGGGTTTTGCAGTCTGGGCATGGCCTCCACCTTCGCTCCTTTCCGCTGACCCGGTGACCTGATGTGACTCGGTCGCAGGCCCCGCCTGGGCAAACTCGCTCTTCGAGGACAACGCGGAGTTCGGCTTCGGCATGCGCAAGGCGGCCTTTCGCTTGCTCGGGGCTCGCGGCTCGGGGAGCGTTCGGGCGGGGGCATTAGAATTCGGTCGCCCTAAAGGAGGTCCTTTCAAAAGGATGGGCTTTTGAGTTCCATGTGTATGTACAGGAGTGTTATCGTACTCTGTGCACGTGAAACTGCCGACCTCATGAAGGAATTTGCTTGTGTCCGTTATGTGCCCTATGATGAAGGTTCCTTTGGGTCTCCATTTCTGATGCTTTTTTTTTAAACTTAACGTAAAAGTCGTCGTCTATGAATCTACCAGATGGATGAATCCCACCCTTATAAACCACCTGCTCTGGGGTGGGCACTTAGTTTATTCATGGGTGAGTTGTTCTGATGAGCTGGGGGCTTGGCAATCGGAGGTCAGCATTGGTAGCCCCGAGCGCTCGGGGTTCCACACTTTTCGTGGTCCGCCTTTTGGCCTCTTGGGGTCAGAAGGCCGTTGACGATCCAGGAAGCCACTACGGCCGCACTGAGTCGTGGTTCTTGCGAGAGCATGGGCGGGGCAGCACAACCATTCATCCTGTACACAATCTTGCAATGGCTGGATCTGGCTTGTTGCGCAGTACCAGTTCGTGCCAAGGCCCGTCGTCGATTTAGGTATCAAACTCGAACATTGTGTTTGCCCAGAGTTTGCTTGAATTCCTCGATTTCTTAGATAGTCCTCATTGTTGCCAAACATTGTAACATGGCAATCGAGGTCATTCCGAGCAAGCAATTCTCTCAGTGCAAATGATGACGAGCTCACGTGGGGCCAAAAAAGAGCCGCCCATGATAAAGGGCACACATTTTTGTTTCTGTGAAGTTCAGTAGTAATACATTGACCGAGACGTCCTCTTGTTGACGTGCCCTTGTTTGTTTTTGTTTGGGTGGCAAAATGCCTTTGATGGTTGACTGCGCACAAGAATCCCACAGCTGTTTGTTCTTTTCAACAAGTTTGGACCCAACGCATGCTGCAAGTGCATGGTTCAGCGCTGCTTTTGACCACCAACTTGGCCATCCTAAGTGAGGCCCCAAGGCTTGAGCTGATTGCACCACAAGTGGGCCAGGCCTTCAAGCAGCGCCGGGACCACTTGGCCCTGCAGGTCGAGGCGACATGCGCGGGAGACAAAGTTGGCTCAAGGGTCAAGCTACACAAAAGCTACCACCAATGCCGATGCTACCCTTCTGAGCAAACGTTTCCCCCCCGCCCCCCCCCCCCCCTCCCCCCGCTCAAGTGTTTCCGAGCTTGGAGGTGTGGTTCGCATTGGTCCCGAGCGCAGCTTTTGTGGGGGATGCATCGTGCCACTGTGCGCAGGAAACCCTAGGGGACAAGACGGTGGTGATGAGCGAGGAGCTGCGCAGCGCGCTGAACCAGTACCTCGTGATGCGCAAGGCCTGGCTCGGTGTCGCGGGCAGCTGCCTCTCGGTGCGTCGCGGGCGTCGCGGGCGTCGCGGGTCAGGGGGGAAATTGGGGAGGCAAGGGGTATGGGCCAGCTTTTTTGCAAGGCAAGTGGTACCAGAGGAAGCTATCGCGCTGTTGGAACTCAAATCCTTGGTGCGCCGACTATGCTTTCCTGATTTTGCTGCATGCACAGCGAGAGTGCTCTAGCCCTGGCCACAGGGTGTCCGCTGTTTGTCCCTCCCCAAGATTCCACCCCCCGCTTGTCATTTAGAAGGGTGGGTGTTGAATGGGGATCATGGTAAGGCCTACAGAAGCCTTGCAAATGCTCTTTTCCTTTTGCTTGTTCGCATCCCATTGTTGTCCGCAAATCCCCGCTTCCACCCTTTTCCGGCTTTTGCTCCAACCCAAGCCACCAATGTCAAAAGCTCGCGCCAGGAGAACATGCACGACCTGCTGCTGCCCCGGGGCCGCAGCATCTACCACCAGATGATGGAAAAGCTGGTGCCGCTGCTGGAGAAGGCCGTCTGATCGATATGGATCGATTGGGAGAGGCGATGGGAGTGGTTATAGCAGGTTTTGCAACTCTTCCCGGATCTCAAGGGAAAAACCAAAGGAGGTGGTTTGGACAACAGCGGCTAAACATGCTGGAAGAAGGGTTGGCACAACCCTGGCCGGGAGCGGTTGCGGGCCTTGTTTTTTCTCCCTTTGTTCCGTGTTTTCTTTTGTTTTGGGTGCGGGAGGGGGCAAATACATGGCGGGAACACGCGGTGCCTCCAGTTCCCCTTTGCGAAGCCTCCAAAACAGCTTCTTGGAAGCCCACTTTGTCTCCAAAGTGGGATGCCCCTAAAGTGGGCATCCCTTTGAAACAACCTGAAGTAGGCAGCCCTGCAAGAAAGAGACACTCTAAGAGATCAGTGTCGGAGATCCGGTGTTCCCCAAAAAACATCCAACAGCGGCTTCCGACATGGGTTGAGTGGAGAAGTCTCGCCTCGTAGCGCAGGGGCTTTGATTGGGTCCAGTTTGTTGCGGGCCAATCAAAACGCAATCGCACAAGGGGTTTCGGCAAACCTGGCGCCCCAAACAGGGTTATGGTTGACTTCAGATGAATGGGGAGGACCATAATATACTATGAGGAATAAAAGACCCCCACTAAAGGGTTGACATTATGACGAACCACTTGCCTAGGAAAGATGCTTGTTCGGGGATTCTTTATTATTGATGTGTATAAGCTTAGATTCTGCCAGCTAAAAAACAGCAGGAGACAAGGCTGAAGCAACATCAACAATTTTTTCCAGGCTGAAAGGTTCACTTCGCGCTCTTGCTTAAGCTGGCGCCTGCCATACACATTGGCTGTTTGTCCAGGAGAAGGGCACGCATGCCAAGATCAAGAACCTCCACGACTTGTCTGCCGGCTGTGAGACGTGGGGGGAGGTCAGAGGGTGGGGAGTTGGTTCAGCCTTTCGGGTGACCCAGAAACGGTGCAAGCAGAGGCCATCATTCGGGGCGAAAGTTGGTGCGAAATCTTGGCCAACAGGCCGCAATTTGCATTAGCTCCGGGGTTATTAGCCCTGGGATCGGTACTCCTTGCTTTGCAGCCTCTATGTTCTAAGGGGCTTTCCTTACACACTGGGATTGCATCCTAGGAACTTTTCTCAGAGGGTGTAATTTCGGGGTTCATAGAATGTGATTAGCCATGGTTAATATCATCATCAGGGACGTCGCGGTAGTGACCGACCTGTGGTGTTTTGGCTCAAGTTTGCGGGTCCGTCGCGCCTCGGATGAGCGTCGCCGGGTCCCCGCGTCGATCACCTTCGTGTCGGTGGAGAAAGAGACATCGGCCCGGGGCAGATTGGTGGGGTCCGCCCGTGCGGTTCATCGTCGATCAAGGTTGCGGGTACTTGTTTACTTGTTTTGGATTTTCCCTTTTGGTTGTTGTTCTCTGGGGTGTGGGAAACCCTGATCTTTGGGACCGGGGATTGGTTTGCTTTTGGGGAACCCTTCTTTTTGTGGCTTGTTTACCCCAACTTACCCATTGCCTGGGCACAGGCTCGTGCCCGAATCACAGGTTATCAGCCGTAGGACTTTCCTACGCGCTTGAGACCATCAACTACAAGCTCTATGTCGACCCCACGATCACACAGGAGTGTCGTGGATGAGGAGGCCATCCTAGGGGGCCTCCGCTCAGGTGAGGACCTACCGGACTTCGATTATGAGGATTTCGAAGCAGGTTCGGCAGGTCAGGACCGCAGGGGTGAAGATCCCGGTAGGGACACACCCAGAAGCCGTGGCAGGTACACCGACGATGGAGACGATCGCATTTTCCGTCAGGCCACTGATGATGAGCAGACACGAAGGGTTCGCTCCGATAGGAGCGGCTCTGAATCAGGTCACAGGCGCGGACAGTTCGACTTCATCAGCATGGCGATGAACATGGCCCGCCCTCATTCGGACGACCCGGAGGCCATGCCGACCCGACCCCCGAGATCTCTTGTTCCAGGTGAATCGCAGGTCTCGGATGAGTTTGAGGACAGGCTGCAGGGACCAGGGACTATGGTTTTGGCTCCGAGAGGTATCTCGGGTCGATCCACTGGTTCTCAAAATCCAGGTCAGTTTGATGAGCACGAGGAGCGGAAGTTCACAGGTTTCGGATACGATGCTCTGTTGAAATCGACAGCAGGCTGGGGCAGTAGCTCAAAGCAGGGATCTGATGCCGATAGGCCCAACCCCAATACTGCCAAGTCTGAATTTTATGATGGTGAAGATTACATCTTTGCGGATGAGGAGGAGGACCAATCACGCCGAAATGCTAGGATCCGTGCTGCTGCAAGGCCCAGGAGTCTCTCTCGTGGAGCAACCAGGGACCTTCGTGTTGACCAGGACGCCCGGAGCGAGAGAGAGAGAGCCAGGGATAGCCGGGAAGTTCTTCGGGGATTGGAGGCCATCCATGACAGGGAGGGACCGATAGGTCCCCCAGTGATTGGTGATACCCCAAATGTTCCCCCCTTTCCCAACATTACATTTGGAGGTCCGTTGAATCAGAGTGACGAGAACTCGAACCGGGTTACTGGTTCGCCGAGGATCACTGAGCGGGCTGCCGATGTCGTTGGGACAGGTGCGAGAGATGGTCGGCTTGCCGATGCACTCGGAATCGAGGATCGTCCGTCGATCGCTAGCCCGTTAGGGCGAGATCCCAGTGACATCGAAACGCTAAGGTCCAGCAACGAGTTCACACCTCAATGGGGATCGACCGCCAGGGAGCGTAGTGCCTCAGCGAAGAGGCCGTCACCCCTCGCCATTGAGACCGATAGGTCAAAGGCGAGGAGGGCTAGCCCTTCACCGTTAGGTTCAACCCGACAGGATGAGGAGATGTTCGATCCTGCTGATGTTCATATCCACTCCACTCCTGAGTCTCGTGCATCCAACATTGATCCCCGATCTGGCGATAGCCGGAGGAGGGGATCTACCCCTAGCAGGCCGTCCAGGATAGGTGATAGTCCTGTAGGCGACCCCAGAAGACATGCTAAAGCTAGTGGGGCTCCTGAGAGGATCGAGATATCGACTCCTCCAGCACACAGGTCCCACTCTTCCGGTGAGTCAGGTGACGCCAGGGCAAAGGAGGTGTTTGATTTGCACATCCAGGAGATGCTCGAGAGGGGTGAGGTGTCTGGTTCAGTCGCAAAAGCGTTCCATATCTTTGCTGACCAAATCAGGTTACTGAACGGTCAGGTGGGTTCCATGCGAAAGGAGTGGAGCGACGAGAATCAGCAGACGAAAGACAAGGTCAATCGTTTGGCGACTGAGATTGCGACTCAATCTGATGCCGGTAGGATGCGAATGATAGTTCAGCGGTTCGCTAGTGAGATCGTCCCGGATAGCAGGGCCATTGTGAGGCAAGCCATCGATGAACAGGCTGAAGTAGTGGATCAGAGGATCAATTTGCTTTCTCACGAGGTTCATGAATCTGTTAAGGACTTAGACAAGCTCGAGGGGCGGATGTTCTCGGTAGAGAAAACCGTTGGGATGCGGACGCCGGCAGGTGAATGGGATCTGAGCCCCGCTGCGCAAGTGCCCGATAGGGCTACCAGCAGTGGGGCTACCAGCAGTGGGGCGAACGCGAATTTCAGGGAATTAAACCTGAAGCTCGAGAAGGTTCTTCTTGAACACGAGAAGTTTGCTAAGTGGGCCTCCGAATCTATTGGTGGTATTAATGAAGAACAAATCATTCTTGCTGATCGAATGTTGAGGCTGCAAAGTGGGAGGGGGTCCCAGGCGGTCGATAGACCATCAGGGCCTGTTTCCCCGCAGGACTGGCATGAAGCAATGGACGAGGTCAATCGAAAGGTCCAGGATCTATCTCGCGGGGTTCAACGCCAACATCGGGATCATGACGATGTCATCGCGAGATTTGAGACCGTGAAGTCCCGTGTTGAGCAGTATGAAGCGAGCTCGGGAATTCTGAATCAAGTTCTTGATGACATCAGAAGGCAGATCCGCAATCTCCCTGCGAATAGTGATCAAGCGCGGTCTGCCGTTAGGCGTGAACTCGATTCATTTCGGAGTACGCTTGAAGGCGCAATGCGGAGAATCACTACTACCGAGAGTAACATACGTACTCTTAATGGAATGAACAACAGAATCATGGCTCAGCTTACTGATATTGAAGGTCATGTTGATGAGGCTGCTGAAATTATTCAGGGTGTCCAGGAAAATCAGCAGAATCCTCAAGGACCCAGAGAGAGACGGAATGTTGGTTACAACGCTTTTGCTGGACAGGGACATAGGATCAGGTCTCCGACGCCCACTCCTGGAGAAGGTGACGGTCGGGGTACTGACCTTCCGGTAAGACCGGGCAGGGGTGTTGGTTTGACCGATCACGTTTTGCCAAATGTGCCCGATAGGGTCGATCCTTTTCGTGCAGACAGGCATCCCATTCATCCCGATAGGGAGAGGGCTGACAGCAGAAGCAGAAGAGCTCGGGGACTGCCTGACAGGTCACATTCCCCGCCAGGGCGTGTAAGGGATGGCCCCCGCGCGCGCGCAAGGGGGGACATTTCGAATTCCCCCAACAGGGATGTGGGTAGGAATAGGAGTCCGAGGCCTGCTGCCGTCCCCGATAGGGGATCTGAGGTCCGGAATCGGCAATCGAGAGGGGACGGGACGATCCGCGATAGCGGGAGCATTTCTCCGAACCCGGACAGGCCAATCTGCGATAGCGGAAGCGTCTCTCCGAACCCTAACCGTAATTCTGGAGGTGATAGGGTGAGTAGGGCCCATGCTGGAGGACTCCTGGGAGCAGAGCTCGTGCTGATATCCCGGCGATAGCTGGAGGACCCCTGGAACTCCATCCGATCGTGGACGGGCCTCGGCACCGGCCGCTCTGTGCTCTCGATGATCCGAATGACCGTAGGCGCCCTGACGCTGAATTCTCGTGTGTTACGTGCAATCGAGAGTTTTGCAGGCTTTGCCGGGGCGACGATGGGGACTGTTGCAATTGTCACTTCTTGAAGATGAAATGTTGGGCATGTCGTAAAAATGCCCAGGAGGTCTCTATGTATTCCTGCACGGATTGTGGGAACCACGTCTGTGAGGATCACAGTCATTTTGACAATATTCGGCATGAACGCGCTGAAGCTGGACCGCCCCCTCCTCCTCCTCCTGGGGGAGGAGGTGGGCAAGGCGGGCCAGAGGCCAAGGTCCCGCTGGACCTCTCCTGGAGGCCCGAGTGGTCCTGGTGGAGCACCTGGGTTCTATGGTAGTGCTGCCGACTCTCATGGAGCTGAGAACAACCAGTGTTCGAGTTTCTATGGTCCTGCTTTTGGGGGTGGTGTCGCGTCGGGGCTGGCGTTAGCCAGCAAGGCGTTGCCCCGGGTTACCCTGCGAGCATTGGGCATGCCAGTAACCCCGGAGCGAGTCCGTGTCATGGCTACAGTGTCAATGGGGCCGGTAGGCCGGGAGATGGCGGTCTTCTTCCTGAATCAATCAGGGGGGATGACGGGAGGGACAAGTGCACCAAATGTGGCCTCAGAGTCCCCATTACTGGCCCTCCTCTGGTCCCATGTGTTGGTTGCGGAATGAGGGCTTGTGACGTGTGCTGTCCGCCGCCAGCTAGGTTGTGTGAGAGCTGCAGGATCACGTCATGTACCCCGATAGGGGCCCTGATTTCGACTGTTGCTGACAAGGATCGGTACCATCACAAGTGCAACACTATCACGTTGCCTCCCGAACCAACAGCTGATAAGCTTCGGGAATGGATTTCCGAGGTTAAGGAGAGGGTCAGGAACGCTTTCAGCTTCGACTCTGACTACGCGCTAGCGTGGATTTCAGAAACTGAAAGGCTCGACTATGACGCTCTTGGAGGGCCATGCAAGTACCCGGTGTTGGATTCCAACTTCACAACTGCTATCAGGGATTGCATCAAGACGAGGGCCGTTAGGGATAAGATGAATCGCCTAACAGAAGCCGCCCAGAATATGATCCCTCCTCAGGGCATCAAGGGAAGGCAGATCTTGAAGCTCCTGCTGAACCATCTGCAGACTGGAGTCGAAGACGCTTCAAGATTGCTGAGTTGACCAGTCTCAAGTGTCGACAGACAGGTCACTCTGATGATGAGGCCAGGCTCCGGAGTTATCTGAGCACCTAGCAGGAGCAGAGATCCCGGTCGGGCTCGCACTCTCGTGAAAGGGATCGGCGTCCTGGAGCTCCTGGGGTTGTTCGAAGATACGACCCACTCGCAAGGAAAAGCGACCCAAGCCCTTCAAGGTCCGTTAGGTCCGGAAGGGATGGGAAACCGGATGGGAGGCCAAGATCGTCCTCGCCCGGAAGAAGCAGTCAGAGAGACAGAGCTTCTCCTGGAAGAGGCAGTCAGAGGGACAAGCGCACCCCGTCTCCCAAGTCGCCGAGAACAGTCCCCTGCTGGGCCTGCTGATCGGGCATGCTGGGAGTATACGAAGACTGGGAAGTGCCAATATGGTCGGGAATGCAGGTTCGAGCACGACAAGAGCCCAAGGAACCCTGCTGCGCCCTCTACCCCAAGGACTGGCGATAGGCCCGTTAGGGACAAGCCAATGTACTTCGGGTACTGCTACGACTGGATGTATGGCAAGTGCACAGCTCAGCAGTGCAAGTACCTGCATCAGAAGCCACCACAGGGTACGAAGCCTATCACGCCTCGTACTGCTGCTGGTCCGGTTGTTGAGGATGAAGAGGGGGATACCCTAGGTCACCTACGCCCAGTCCTCCCGATAGGGAGGCGAGGCGTCTCGACAGCCCCGCTCAAGGATTGACGGATTTTTAGGCGGGGCGGGCCGTTACCCTGAGGCCAACCGTGTTGTTGTGGCGTGTCCAGCTATGTGGGCTGTTGCCCCAGCTACCGGTGGGTCTGCACCGGGTTGCCTCCCTCCTTGCGTTAGCAGTTGGGAGAAAAGCGAGCGAGGCGCGTTGTTCTTCTCCGGTACTACAGGTGGAGGTCCTAAATGGGACCAAGTCATTTGGAGAAGGACCGTTGACGCAAATGGGACCGTGATCGAGGATATCGGGGTGAACTTCGGTGATCGCCGAGAGTCCTTGTTCAGGAGGCTCCCTAGGCGAAGTGATACCAAGACGACGTTTTGGTACTGCGATGATGCGGAGGTTGTGCTGTCCTGGAGGAACAAGTACTTCCCGAAGGGTCCCGATAGGGAACCTCTGGGAGTCCAGATCCCCGATCTCCCTGATGTGTTTGTTGTCTCAATTGAAAATGACAATACGGGCAGAGTCGTGAATCGCTGTCGAGAGGCTGGATACGGCCATCCCAATGCGATCAAGTTCCCTTCTCGCAAGAAGATTGCTAGGGAGATTCAAAATGCTCTGATAAGAGCTGCGGCTGTTCACGCCCAAGTGCTCTTAGACAATGACGAAGACATCGACACCAACCCTGGAGATGTGCGGGGACATCGCGTTGTTCGAAAGCCGAAGTACACTCAGAAGGACACGGGCTCCCAGCTGGCCGCCTGGATCAGCTCCAACTTCGCTACTGCCGCCTACAGCGAGACCACGAACAGCCTGAGCGTAGCCTACGACGGCAACCGGCTCATTCTGAACGATCTGGAGCTGCAGCAGCAGTTCCCAGACGCAGTGGACTACCCCACCTCGCCGGCCGTTGGATACGGCGGGGTGAGGTGGCTGGTAGATACTGGTTGCCCAATGGATCTGGTCGGCCTTGGTGATTTGAAAGGACCCGATAGGGCCCTGATTGCCAAAGGCGGACACACTCACGCGCTGCACACTGCTAACGGGGCGACTCGCACCGCTGGTCGTGTTGATGCTGATGTCGGCAACCTGGACGAGGTGATTGAGGCACACGTCCTTGAGTCCACTCCATCCATCATATCCGTTGGAAAGCGCTGTATGGACATGGGGTACTCGTTTGTATGGACTGCAGGTTGCAAGCCTACTCTCACGTGTCCTTCGGGCCGCACGGTGACATTGGATGTCATTAACAACGTGCCGTACCTTCCTCATGGTGACACTCAATTCGTTTCTCCCACTCTTGATGATGCTGAACCACTTCCTGCTATGCCTGCCCCCGGCGCTGCATATCAAGGGCTTGAAGCCAGCGAGGTTCCGCCGTGCAGGTCCGCACTAACAATCAAGAGTGAACTACAGGACACCTGGCGTACGGAGCGATCAGGTCATGTTGTGAAGGAGCATCGGCTTCCGCGCAGGGCGAAGTTTGTGCCAACTGGTGATGATTGTCCCGTTAGGGTCGATCAATTGGACAACTACAGGAAAACAATCGTTCACCGAAATGGGGTTACCCATGAGGTGCTGGTCGACAATCTGTGGGAGTTGTCCGAAAGAGATCAGCATGCGATAGCGGCTGATGTCCCTTGGACGGGTGAGACATGGTGGACCGATAGGTCTATCTGTTGAAGAGGAGAACATGCGTGCTGCTCCAGGGACCCCCCAGGCTGCCGAGGCAGATGGTGGTGTGCTTTACGCCAGGATCGTGCCGAAGTCGAACATGAATGAGGCCATCCGGGGTGATACATTCGAGATCACCTTGACGAAGGGGTACCTCACCGAGGTCAAGGAGGAAGCAAAGGCCGTTGGGCGGGGAGCGCTCATCCCGAGGGAGCTCGAGTGTTTTGAGCAAGCTAGGAAGGTAATGCGCCTAATCAGGAACAAGAAGGTTGTCCCGCCCTCAGTGGAGCTGCCAAAGGGAGGATACTCCCGTATGGCGATTGATTCTGCACAAATGGAGAGGCAGTGGGACGCATGGGCAGCTGCCGTGTTAGCGGATGTGATGCTGTCTATCTACCCATCCATCGTGCTGAATGAGATGAGTCGCTGCCAAGACAAGATGGTAATCTTGCTTCGGTGCTTGGCGGCCAGTGGGACGGGCGCTGCGGTAAGGATCGCTGCGGCCATGTCGGCCGGGTACGGCCCCCCGGTATACAAGGAGGAGTCCGCGGCCCCGGATGCGACCGTGTTCTACCTGCTGGATCAGACGTTCAACACTGCATCCACGAAGAACAAGAAAGGGATGGACCCAGCAACGTTGGCGGAGAATATCCTCACGTGCAGGACAAAGAATGATCGGTTGAGGGGTTCCCCGGATAACCGACCGTTCAAGAACTATGTGGTGCATTACGTGACCAGTACTCGTGATAACGAGGAGACATCCCTTCGGATGATGGTCGACAAGGCGTACGAGCTGATGGACAAGCGGACGGAGGAATGCGTCCAGAAGTACGGAAACGCGGACGCCGCGAAGTCCGACCTGTATGTCTTCGGCCTCCGTGGCTCCTACCTGTATAGGTGGGAGAAGAGCGCATGGAGGGCGAGAAGCGATGCGGCAACCGTGTGGGGTAAGGACGTAGGGTCGCTGATCGCGCTCAACAACAAGGTGAAGGTGATGGTTTGCGGCCCGGGGCGATCGTTAGATCGAGAGGGCGACCAAGGGGTTCACATGCAGAAGGAGATCCAGTTGAAGATGAGCGATCTCCGCGTGAATTTGATCCCAGTGGTTTCAGCAGACGCTGTGTCATGGGGGAGTGAAGTTGACAACTACGGCAGGAATCGGCCAGTCCAAAGAGCATGGATTGTGGTGCCGGCCTATCTTGCGGCTGTCCCGGACTTCTTCTCCCTGACTAGGACTACGTGGCCTGGTTCCGTCACGTTGTTAATCAGGGACAACATCCTCAAGCTTTTGAAGGAGGGAGACCGCTGCCCCGAAAGCACCTCCTAAGACGTTAGTCACGAAGGAGATGCTGGCATCGGTGAGACCAAAGTCTCCGCCGAACCCACCTCGGAGTCCGAGGGTTTCTTCACCTCAGGTCACTGCGACCGAAGTTGGGAATCGATGGTCATCGAATCTTCGGACGCCTAGAGCGACGATTGAGGAGGAGAACACGGGTGGCTCCACCGAGGTCGATGATCTCCTACCCGGTAGGGAAGGGATCAATCTCCCTACGGATACCTTCGATGATGGTGAGGGCCCGACCGAGGCCGAACTACTAGAGTTCACCGGGGACGTTGAGATGGAGCTGGAGAAGGAGGCCGAGGTTCCCGCTGTAGGTGAGGGAGAGACTCCCGGTAGGGAGGCTGAGATACCTCAGGCCACTGCAGCCACGACCGAACCATCGGTGGAATCGTCTGCAGCAAGGCGAGCGGCGTCGCCCGTTAGGGAGGAACGCAGGGCTCGGGATCCTGTTGGTACCCAGAAGAAGGAAGAGGCGTCGGATCCGGTTGGCCCAGGTGTGCCAATCTCCTATGCTCCCAAGTACACGGACGATGACGGGGACTTGCGGGATACTGCAGCGACCCCGAAGGCGGCTTCGACCCAGGAGTCTCGAGGGGGCATACACAATTATGCGAACACGCCGTACCCGGAGCATCCGGGGGAAGCGCCCGAGCTGAAGCCAGCGGAGGTTCGGCATCACCGTGAGCATAGTTCCTATCTGTCTTCGAGGGGCTCACGGACCTCGGCGAGACCGGCGGAGAGCAGGTCAAATAGGAGGTTCATCGTTCAGCATATATCCTGGCTAGGGAGGCTGGGGAGCCCTTCATCTATGCCGTGATCCGGAACAAGGCAATCACTCAAGAGCGGGTTACCGCAGAGGAGTGGAGGAAGGCGAACGAGACTAGCCACATTGTGTTCCCTAATCGCGATAGCGAGTGGAGTGTTGGATCGAGCCGTGCATAACGATTACATGTACGGAGCGTTGGATGCTTCCCGAGCAGCTGGGAGGATCGATCAGGAGTACATCAATCCACGAGATCGGAAGTCTACGCCATGGGGTGATCAACAATGGAACATGAAGAAGGTGGCGTCTGAGGCTGCCCACATCCCGTTAGGGATGAGGCAGGACATTCAGGCGAAGTACCATCATGGACGAGCACCTCCGGGGGACTGGGCAGATATGCCTGATCGGGATGACTACATGGTTCGTGGGGTCGTTAGCGACCCAAATCGCAGGGCGTATGACTGTCTCCGAGCGCCGGGAGTAAGGGCAACCTTGCTAAACGCGCAGACGGGTCAGTGCATTCCTTTGGACGATCCGACGTGGGTACCGGAGATTGCATCATCACATCTGCTGGTAGGGACGATCACCACGATCGCATCGCACGTGGATTGCGCCCTTGGGCGCGCATGGCGTATGCCTATGTTCCACCCCCAGCTGATGGCGGCGACAGCAAAGCTGGAGAAGTTGCAGAAATACTTCAACGCGCTGAACGAAGCGGTACTAGGCAAGCGGTTGGGGACTGCGCCTTTCAGCATGATAGCCAGTCACCTCGCTCCGGACTATCCCGACGAGGGAGCAGATGCCCGACACACTGGCGCAATCAGCGGCTGAGATCATGCTGTCTCATGTGTCGGCATTGTCACATTCAGGGTCTGCTTCCGATAGGAAGGAGATCCTCGGTAGGGATGGGTTCCCGTTCGGGAAATCATGGTTCGAAGATGACCCAGAAGGGGCCACTTGGCCTGGACACCATATGGCTGGGGGTGTCGCTGTCCCGCTGAAGCCGAAGACGAAGATCGTGTGGGGAAAGCGACCGCATGTGGATGACGAGGGTGATGTGGACCCTGGGGCGAGCTCTTCGGGGCAACAGAGGACCGAGCCGGCCCCCGATAGGGGCGCCGGGTCGGGAAAGGACGATGATGTAACGCTTCCTGACATTGAGAAACTTTCCGTGACGGAGAAGAAGAAAGACGACATGGATGTGGATCAGGAAGGCTCCAAGAAGATTCCGCCGGGACGGAGAAGCCCACGCCTCGGGATACTGAGGCTGGGAAGACAGACCCGAGCGAGATCACCAACTTCAAAGGGGCTACCTTCGAGGAGTACCGAAAGACTGCTCCAGGCTATGTGTACAGCGGGGAGGGAGATGATCGAAGGATCCTTCCCAAGAACACTCCGATTGACATGGAGAAATCGTTGCCAGCTGAGGCAGCGCTCCTGATTCCTAGAGCAGTGGCCACGCAAAAGGAGGCTGAGGAAGCCGAGAAGGCCGCGATGGAGGCCATCCGCGGGGACTTTAGGCTCCCTGACGTGGGTCAGGAAGACAGGGAGAAGGTCGACCCTCACACCGTGACGGATGAAGACTTGGCTGCGTCGATAGACGCGTTGACTAGGAGGTTGAGCGACATGCCTGAATGGTCGGGCAATCTGATTGATCCTGCAAAGTCTGCTGAGCTGGTCGCGGCGAGATGGGGCGGAAAGGCGAGTTATGACAAGCCTGAGGCTCCTCTGACTGAGGCTGGGATGAAGAGTGCGTCATTGGAGGATCGAGCTTATGCCCTGTCGCAGCTGAATGAGATGGTGAACTTTCACAAGAAGCACCTATGCTCTGGGCGAGGAGCGCCAATGGTAAGTGCAGCTGCCCCCAGTGGACCCTTTGCTCCTGATCAGGTGGATGAAAGCAGGAGGTTCCGACCGAGTGAGGCGGCAAGCAAGATGACCTACAATCTTGTGGTCCTGGACGGAAGGAAGGATTATCTTGCCGATAGGCGGGAAATCAATCCAGATCTAAGGGGTACTGGGGTTATCCCTGATGAGGCCGCTACATGCCAGATTGTGATTCCCTCGAAGACAAGGTTGGGCGAGTACGTCCCGAACTACGAGGAAACCGCGGGCACCGTTGCAGGGCGGGAGGCGGCTAAGGAGTTGATGAGACTGCTCTCGTGCGATTTTGATCAACTCGAAGAGAGTCTCGGAGTTATTCGAGGAACGTGTGCTGAAGGAAACTGGACGTGAGGCTGGAAACTGGGTGAATAGTGACCAGGCCATCTGGTTCCTGAGGGAGATCACGGGCATGGAGAACGCCGAGATGTCGTGGAAGTTCTTCATTCCGACGATCAAAGCTTTCCCGATAGGGCAAGTTGAGGCGATGCTCATGGTCATGTACGATGGGAATGATGTCCTCCTCAAGGAGAGCACTAGGTTAGTGGCCGTTAGGTACACACGGATCGGACGTGACATGAGCTACAGTGCCGTTAGGCAAAGGTACACCCAAGAAGTGCACCTGGCGGATCTCTGATGTACGAGATGCACTGGAATGAACTCCCTATGGTGGGGTACGTCGTCATAAAGTTCTCGGACTTTAGGAAGGCGGTTCAGCTCCAGAAGGTGAGGCGAAACGGAAAGGCCATGATCGAGATATTGATCACGAGGCCCGATGTGTACGAGACCATTGGGGATGGAAGGCAGGATGAAGGCCTGATCCCGCTTGTGGGAACCATGGCGCCGAATGCCGAGGTATCGCCATCGTGGTACGTCAGGGACAGGCTGCGGAACTACTCGGGAAGGTACGTGGTGGTAATCGTGGACCTTCGGGTGCACTGGTCATTGGTTGGACCCGTGTTTCTGACAAGGAGAAAGACCCTTGCCGTTCGGAACGAGATCCACATGGGCGCTTGGAAGGCGGCGTGCATGTACGATGATTACACGATAGTGTATCATCGGGCATGGGACTATGGTGACCTTACCCCCGTTAGGGGAGAGCACAGGCGTTCGCGTGAAGAGGTCAGGTTGAATGTGACCACCACGTTCTGTTTGAGGTGCGCGGAGATGACGCCAAATGGGATGCATTTGTGCCCTGGGTGTGCGCTCCCGGTCTTCTACCCGAACTTCATCCCCAACGCGACTTCGAGAGGTGCCGCATCGTCCCGGAGTGGGTGAGGAGCATGGGACAGTTCAAGCCCAAGAAAAAAATCCCATCCGAAGTGGTCGGAGTCATCAAGAGGAACTTGATGGCGTCTGACCTGAGGATGACGGTGCAGAGCGGCATCAGACTGCCCCCTTATCTTGGTGAGGACAAGGGAGGAGTCGATACGGCGTGGGATGAGCTAGCGAAGGTGCTCTTTCAATTCTCCTATGTGTCGGGGATTTCGGCCTCGGATGCATTTGTGGAGAAGTGGGTGGCGAAGCACCTGATTATGACCAACCAAGTCGATAGATTTGAGTCGGTCACTGAGTACTTCCGAGCTAACCCGAGGCATGCTGCTCAGTGGGGTAGGCGGATGACGACTTCCGTTAGGAAGTTCGCTCGCCATGACACGTACTTGTCCTTCTATATCCCGATGGCGTACGTGATTGGCTCCGCGGCGGGGCATCTGACTCCATTATATCCGACCCATCGGAAGGACGTGGACATCCTGGCCAGCCATGCGTTGATATCGGATCTCAGGAAGTACATGGTATCAGAGACAGGGTACGATGAGAAGAAGAGACTGAAGGAGGCGATAGCCAAGGTGCAGAAGGCAATCAGTGCTGGACAGTCGGAGCCTCCCGCCCCCTTCCGCGACCCATTCGTCTACGTTAGTGACGAAAGGGTGAGGACGGTTCTTGATGGTCGTCAACCGGAGCCATTGAACGTGAACATTGAAGGGCTTCAATCGGTGCATCATGCTGCGCAGGGTCCTGGTCCTAAGCAGGAGCCGATCGTCAAGGGCGGAAAAGGAAAAGGGAAGAAGGGGGAAAAGGGCGGTAAGGGCGGTAGCCCTTCCGGCCCACCACCAAAGTCAGGTGAAGTGCCAGGAAAGGGGTCTGGTAAGGGCGATAGTCCATCTGTCTCACAGGCAAAAGCAAAGGCCGATGCCCTGAGTCTGCAAAAGTAGTAAATTTAGTATGGCAGCGATTTACTCTAAAATTTACTATTTACTAATCTCATTTTACTAGGCCAAGTAAAGTAAATTTACTAGTAAATAAATTTAGTAGTAAATGTAAATTTCAAAACTAGTAAAAAAAGCAGTATTTTTCAGTATTTTGTCTGGTATGTTTCGTGAGCTGCCTCGAACGCATTTTCCTGAGTCCAAACATTTTCTTAGCATTGAGTAGTGGGAACATGTTTCTGAACAATGTGTATTACTTGAGACATGGTCTTGCCTCGCTTGAGCTCCCCATGAATCGTTTGATTTACGTGCGCGGTTGATTTACTTGGGAACATGGTTGCTCCCAGCTCCACAAAGAACCGCGGTTGGCTTCGAAGGCTGTGCGCTTCATCCCGTGATTGCAGCTTTCTTGGCTGTGTCGCAAGTAAAAGCTTTCAGCACTGTGCGCAAACCCAAGGTTTCCAGAACACACAGAAAGTGAAAACATGAACCATTCAAGCTCTTCTACAGTAGTTGTTCTATTCCTACATTTCCATAAGCCTATATATTTCGGAGTAGCGTGTTTCAGTGCTCTCCCCCATGCGGACAAACAAAAGTGCTTACAATTGTTGTGGTTTGAGTGAGTGGGGCTACACCTTCGTGCTCTGCACAGCGGACAGCTTCTTAGTAAAGCGCATCAGCAGGTGCCCATAGCCCTGCTCCAGAGCCACTTTCATATACGGCGTGCATCAACTTTTAGGAGAACAGCCCCCCCAGCGCGAGCCTGTTCGCAGACATAATTCTGAACGCAGGCTATGTGTTTCTGCTATTCTGTTGGTGTTGCGCACAACGCGCAACGTCCGCGAATGCAAGAAGGGGCAAGCAAAACACGCTCAGTGTACTACTCGTCAGATGGTTTTTGAGGTTGAAAGTGTCCTCAGACTACGATATCAACGAACATTGTTTTAGGACACTTCATGTTTTAAACCCCTTGCCTGCAACAGCGCAGCCCGTAAGGACATACAACTTTGTTGCTTGTGTGTTGGATCTCCCCATTTCCGTATTCGTGCTTCAACCAGCAAGCCTCCTAGCTCCAGCATGCCTGTCAACCTTGAAGTTTTTGAGCTTTCGAAATCCAGTTGACTCTCCGGCAGTCATGTCCGGTTGTGTGCGACATTGCGCTGTTTTTTCCGCGTGAACCAGGGTTGTGATCCGTGCTTTTCCCTCGCGTTTCCCGTGTACAAACGTATTGTAGGCAAGGGACTTGGCATGCTCGACTTTAATGATTTCAAGAGTTTGGCCCAACTCTGTGAAACCAACATTGGCTTTCTGCCTGTACTTGAAATGCTTGCCGCTTTCCAGTTGTTCGAAAACAACTCGATACCACCCTTAAAACTCATCAACCAAGGATGCGTCATGGCAGCTTGTGCCTGATTTTGCACGAGCCAAAGCTGAGGCACATGTGAAACCTAAATAGGGGTTAGGAAAATCGATTTTCTTGACCCTTTTTTGACCCCATGCCAAAGTGGCCCAAAGCTGAAAGGACCGCCTGGACCTGTGGGCGACCAACAGCAACAGCGAAGTGTGAGCGCATGCGCTTGGTTTTTGGCACTGGCGATTTTCAATTCGAATGGCTTGAACCAACTCCATCAAGCCACAGCTACCCTTTCGTTCATGTTCGTTGCTTTAGTTCCCAATTTCTACTCTTAACACTCATCAACACTACATAGAGTCACTGACCAAGAAAAAAAGGGTTTGGCGCTTGGTTGGGAATTTCAAGAGATTGGCCCAGCTCCGTCAAACCACAGAAAACCTTTTGTCCACGCCCTGCGTTTTGTACTTGTCCATTCAGTCATTCATTCATTCATTCGTTCATTCATTCGTTCCATTCCATTCCATTCCATTCCATTCCATTCCATTCCATTCCATTCCATTCCATTCCATTCCATTCCATTCCATTCCATTCCCTTCCATTCCATTCCATTCCATTCCATTCCATTCCATTCCATTCCATTCCATTCCATTCCATTCCATTCCATTCCATTCGTTCATTCATTCATTCGTTCATTCATTCTTCATTCAGCACTCCACACTCCGCACTCCCCACTCCAGTGCAGTGGGGAGTGTGGAGTGCCGAGTGGGGAGTGCGGAGTGCGGAGTGGGGAGTGTGGAGTGCGGAGTGCGGAGTATGAAGTGTGGAGTGCGGAGTGTGGAGTGAGGAGTGAGGAGTAGGGAGCGGGGAGTGTGGAGTGAGGAGTGGAGCGTGGGAAGTGCGGAGTGTGGAGTGTGGAGCGCGGAGTGTGGAGTGTGGAGTGGGGAGTGTGGAGTAGGAAGTATGGAGTGTGGAGTGTGGAGTGTGGAGGGGAGTGGGGAGAGTGTGGAGTGTGGAGTGTGGAGTGTGGAGTGAGGAGTGGGGAGTGGGGAGCGGGGAGTGTGGAGTGGGGAGTGTGGAGCGCGGAGTGCGGAGTGTGGAGTGTGGAGTGGGGAGTGGGGAGCGTGGAGTGTGGAGTGAGGAGTGGGGAGTGGGGTGTGTGGAGTGTGGAGTGTGGAAGTGTGGAGTGTGGAGTGCGGAGTGTGGAGTGTGGAGTGTGGGGAGTGGGGAGTGTGGAGTAGGGAGTATGGAGTGTGGAGTGGGGGGAGTGTGGAGTGTGGAGTGTGGAGTGAGGAGTGGGGAGTGCGGTCTGGGGAGTCTTAGGGGAGTGTGGATGGAGTGTGGAGTGTGGAGTGAGGAGTGGGGAGTGGGGTGTGTGGAGTGTGGAGTGTGGAAGTGTGGAGTGTGGAGTGCGGAGTGCGGAGTGTGGAGTGTGGAGTGTGGGGAGTGGGGAGTGTGGAGTGTGGAGTGAGGAGTGGGGCGTGGGGAGTGGGGGGGGAGGAGTGTGGAGTGCGGAGTGGGGAGTGTGGAGTGGGGAGTGTCCACACTCCCCACTCCCCACTCCTCACTCCATACTCCCTACTCCACACTCCACACTCCCCACTCCCCACTCCTCACTCTGCACTCCACAGTGCAGACTCCCCACTCCACACTCCCCACTCCGCACTCCGCAGTCCCCCACTCCACACTCCCCCACTCCACACTCCACACTCCCCACTCCACACTCCACACTCCCCACTCCACACTCCCCGCTCCACCCTCCACACTCCCCACTCCCACTCCCCACTCCCCACTCCACACTCCACACTCCACACTCCACACTCCACACTTTACACTCCACACTCCGCATTCCGAACTCCTCACTCCACACTCCCCACTCCGCACTCCCCGCTCCGCACTCCCCACTCCCCAAACAACAATTTTGGAACAAACACACACCAAAACCACGGTGCAATGTTGGTGCAATGTTGGTGCAATGTTGGTGCAATGTTGGTGCAGTTTTGGTGCTGTTTTAAAACTGCACCAAAACTGCACCAACATTGCACCAAAATGGTGCAGTTTTGGTGCAGTTTTCAAAATGCACCAAAACTGCACCAACATTGCACCAACATTGCACCATGATTGCACCATGGTTTTGGTGAGTTTTTTGTTGATTTGTGTCACCAATGAGCAAGGTTTGGAGTGGGGTGTGCGGAGTGTGGAGTGTGGAGTGGGGAGTGTGGAGTGGGGAGTGGGGAGTGGGGAGTGCGGAGCGGGGAGTGTGGAGTGGGGAGTGGGGAGTGCGGAGTGCGGAGTGTGGAGTGTGGAGTGGGGAGTGTGGAGTGGGGAGTGCGGAGCGGGGAGTGTGGAGTGGGGAGTGGGGAGTGCGGAGTGCGGAGTGTGGAGTGGGGAGTGCGGAGTATGAAGTGTGGAGTGTGGAGTGTGGAGTGAGGAGTGAGGAGTGGGGAGCGGGGAGTGTGGAGTGAGGAGTGGGGAGTGGGGAGTGGGAGTGGGGAGTGTTTGGATGTTGGACGTTGCGGAGTGCGGTGTGTGGAGTGCAGAGATGTGGAGTGTGGGGAGTGGGGATTGTGGAGTAGGGAGTATGGGATGTGTGGAGTGTGGAGTGAGGAGTGTGAGTGGGGAGTGCGGAGCAGAGGGAGTGCGGAGTATGAAGTGTGGAGTGTGGAGTGTGGAGTGAGGAGTGAGGAGTGGGGAGTGGGGAGTGTGGAATGTGGAGTGTGGAGTGTGGAGTGGGGAGTGGGGAGTGGGGAGTGCGGAGTGTGGAGTGTGGAGTGCGGAGTGTGGAGTGTGGAGTGGGGAGTGTGGAGTAGGGAGTATGGAGTGTGTAGTGTGGAGTGAGGAGTGGGGAGTGGGGGGTGTGGAGTGTGGAGTGTGGAGTGTGGAGCGTGGAGTGCGGAGTGAGGAGTGGGGAGTGGGGAGTGGGGAGTGTGGAGTGGGGAGTGTGGAGTGTGGAGTGCGGAGGGTGGAGTGTGGAGTGGGGAGTGGGAGTGTGGATTGTGGAGTGTGGAGTGTGGAGTGTGGAGTGAGGAGTGGGGAGTGGGGTGTGTGGAGTGTGGAGTGTGGAAGTGTGGAGTGTGGAGTGCGGAGTGCGGAGTGTGGAGTGTGGAGTGTGGAGTGTGGGGTGTGGAGAGTGAAGAGTGGAGTATGGAGTGGGGAGTGTGGAGTAGGGGAGTTTGGAGTAGGGAGTGTGGAGTGTGGAGTGTTGTGGAGTGGGGAGTGGGGAGTGGGGAGTGCTGAATGAATGATTCATTGATTGATAGATAGATAGATTGATTGATTGATTGATTGATTGATTGATTGATTGATGATTGATTGATTGGTTGATTGATTGATTGAATGAATGAATGACTGAATGAATGAATGAAAAAGTACAAAACGTAGGGCGTGGACAAAAGGTTTCAGTGTTTTGACGGAGTTGGGCCAATCTCTTGAAATTCCGAACCCAAAGTGCTAAAACCACTTTTTCTTGATCACTGACTATATGTAGTGTTTTTTTAATGAGTAGAAATTGGGAACTAAAGCAACAAACATGAACAAACATGTAGCTGTGGCTTGATGGAGTTGGTCCAAGCTATTCGAATTGAAAATCGCCAGTGCCAGAAAACCAGTCGCATCTTGGTCGCCCACAGGTCCAGGCGGTCCTTTCAGCCTTGGGCCGCTTTGGTGTGGGGTCAAAAAAGGGTCAAGAAAATCGATTTTTAGCCCCTATTTAGGTTTCACATGTGCCTCAGCTTTGGCTCGTGCAAAATCAGCCACAAGCTGCCATGACGCATTATTGGTTGATGAGTTTTAAGGGTGGCATCAAGTAGTTTTTGAAAAAATTGGAGAGCCGCAAGCATTTCAAGTACAGGCGCAAGCCCAATGTTGGTTTCACAGAGTTGGGCCAAACTCTTGAAATCATTAAAGTCAAGCATGCCAAGCCCCTTGCCTACAATATGTTTGTGTAAGGGATGCGCGAGGTTCAAGCACGGGTCAAAACCCTGGCTTTCGGGAAAACAACGCAAAGTCGCCAACAACCGGACACGACTCCCGGTCTATTGGATTTCGAAAGCACAAAAACTTCAAGGTTGAAAGGTATGCTGGAACTAGGAGGCTTGCTGGTTGAAGCGCAAATACGGAAATGGGGAGATCCAAAGCACAAGCAACAAAGTTGTATGTCCTTTAGGGTTGTGCTGTTGCAGGTAAGGGGATTAAAACGTGAAGTGTCCTAAAACGATGTTCGTTGATATCGTAGTCTGAGGACACTTTCGAACTTAAAAAACATCTGACGAGTAGTATACTGAACGTGTTTCGCTTGCCCTCGGAAGTTGCGCATTGTGCGCAATGCCACAACAATAGCCTGCGTTCAGAAGTATGTCTGTAAATAAAGTCCAATGAGCTTGCCATGTGCCACATGCGTCCCATGTAAATGCTTCACGCTTCAGCCAGGGAAATCAGTCGCTCACAAGTAAAGAGGGTTGCGCGCCAGCGCACTTCAATCACATGTCTCCCACAGGACAGGCAACCAGAAGCGTACAAAAAACCAAAGATGAATACGCCGACAAGTCTTCGGATCGCAAGTAAGCGCGCGAGTAAATCTGTGACGTGGGATTCGCGTGTAAAAGCGCAAGAAGAGCGCAAACTGCGCTGTCAGTTGCAGGAGTACTACGAGACCTCTGGCAAGAAAATGCATTTTTTGCTTGCGTTCCCTGTGGTTGGCAAGGTGCATTCACCCAAGCATCGTTTGGTGTTACAAGGGCGAGGCGACAATGCAGCGGCTCCAGAAGCTGTGGAATGAAACGAAGCCCTAGTTTCACCGAGAGAACGGCTGGCGCAGGCGCTTCGAGGGAACACCGCATGAGTTGCAAGGATTTCGTTGCTTGAGGATTGAACGGGCTGCTTCGCGAAACAAATGACAAATTACTTGCGGGGCAACCTCCGTATGACTTGTGCTTGCCGGTGCCTTATGGGTTTCACACAGAATTTTTTGCTTGTGACATGTGCAGTGTAGGTTAGACTTGCAGATATTGGTGCTTGTGCTTGCAAAGCAGGAGGCCCGACTCAGGACCATCAAGCGTGCTCGTTCTTACTTGTGAAGTGGGAAGCTGAGCTTTTTTTGCCGTTGACATGCATGTTCCCATGCACTCCCTCCATTGGTTTCTTCTTATTTTGGGGCGTTCTGGCTGTGTTTTTCTGATCCCGTGCAAATTTACTAATTTTGCAAAAATAGTAAATTTTACTAGTAAATTCTTCGATTTTAGTAAATTTACTATTTTAGTAAATTTACTACTTTTGCAGACTCAGGGTGCTGGGCCGGCTCCGATGGAGGTTGATGCAACTGTGACTCAACCGAAGAAGACTTGGGTCGAGATGGTGGTTCAAGGAGCCCGGCCGAGTGCGAAGGCTAAAATGACCCCGGTTCCAAAGGCCGAGCCAAAAACGAAGGCCGCTTCAGTATCTGAGGCGAAGAATGCTCCGGAGGAGACGAAGCAGGCCGAACCGAAGGTTGAGGTCAAGAAGGAGAAGATAGGCGGAGATGACGCTCCTGGCGGTAGCCGGGGGTCGGCTGAAGGGCAGAAGAGAGAAAGGAAGTCCCGTTGGGATCCTGACGAGACTGTGAAGGAGTCGACGAAGCGAGAGGCATCGACGAGGCCTGATGACGTTGACAGCAGACCAGGTGCGGCAGCAAGAGAGGCTAGTGGGGATGATCTTCACTCTGCGCTTGGTAGGTCTTCGGCAAAGGACGCGGTAGCGCCTCTGACGGCCTCCAAGGCAATGGCAAAGAAGCCTGAAGGCGGTGAGATCAGGTTGCAGTCGGCTGGGCGAGCTGCGGCGAGCCCGGTGGAGGGTCGCTTCCTGGTGCTGCCTGAGAGTTCGGTGGTGGACGCTCTCTTGTCAGTCTCCACCAACAGAGTGCTGAACAAGCAAGTCAGGGATTTCATCAGAAATGGTGAAGACGCGTCAGCACTGGAGGCTCTCAACCAGATCGTGACGAACTCTCGCTCTGGGAGGAGGCGTAGGGAATCGGACGTTTCCCGCACTCCTTCTCGGAGGTCCGTTAGGACCGTGGACACCAGGGATTCCAGAGAGTCGAGAAGGCACAGATACCGTCCGCGGCGCGAGGATGATCGCGACCGGAGGAGGGACGATGCTCGTGATCGTCGTGATGATGATTCACTCGATCGGGAGCGAGAACGAAGGCGAGATGATCGCAGGAGGTCCGAAAGGGATCGTGATAGGGACCGTGCGCGGGGCGGACGTGACCGGAGGAGACGTGACGATAGCCGATAGGCTGAGTCACGAGGATTGCGGCCGGTAGGCTTGCGTCCATTCTCCAATGGTCGGCGCGGTGCGGAGGTGGTGATGTTCCTCCCGAACCGCTGAGGCGCGGAGATCATGTCTCTCCCATACCGCTGCTGGGCTGCTGGTCGTGTTCATCAGGAAGCAGTGTGAGTGAGAGGGAAAGCAAACTGATGGGGGGTTACTCCCGGGCATTTTTCAGGTACGCATGGTCAGGAGTACCTTTTGCCGATAGGCGAGGGTACTAATGGACATACGTTATCTTTTATTTCATGGCTTCTGATAAGAATTAAACTTCTTGCATTGTTGATGCAAACAGTTGTGACCTAGTGTCGTCATGTGGACCTTTCCACAAGGTATGTTGGACAGCGTTACCCCGATTAATTCGGGGTGGTGGCGGGAATTAAATGCCCGGGATGTCGCGCAAGTGCCTTTGTGGGTTTGCTCCACCGCTGACGGCGGTAGTGTCCAACTGTTTGCGGACACATGCGAGCAGTTAAATCCTATCAGTGAATGGCACGCTCCACCCGTCATATGACGGGCTCCTCGTGAGGGGGGTGTGATTAGCCATGGTTAATATCATCATCAGGGACGTCGCGGTAGTGACCGACCTGTGGTGTTTTGGCTCAAGTTTGCGGGTCCGTCGCGCCTCGGATGAGCGTCGCCGGGTCCCCGCGTCGATCACCTTCGTGTCGGTGGAGAAAGAGACATCGGCCCGGGGCAGATTGGTGGGGTCCGCCCGTGCGGTTCATCGTCGATCAAGGTTGCGGGTACTTGTTTACTTGTTTTGGATTTTCCCTTTTGGTTGTTGTTCTCTAGTGTGTGGGAAACCCTGATCTTTGGGACCGGGGATTGGTTTGCTTTTGGGGAACCCTTCTTTTTGTGGCTTGTTTACCCCAACTTACCCATTGCCTGGGCACAGGCTCGTGCCCGAATCACATAGAAGAATCATGGGCATGTGATCACTGGACCTTCAAATAGCATTTTCACATGAATCTCTGGTCGGGAGCTCAATTTCTGGATTTCATGCCCATTCCGTGGCTCGAGATTCTTTGCGTTGTTTCCAGCTGCCTCTCTTGGGTGGTTGATCCGAGCGGCTTGCTTAGGTTACCCCCCAACACAGACACAGCCAAATGGGTATGAGTCAAGAGTCTCAATTGCGGAGCCTGTGGTGATCATTTCCATGCAGCCCTCCCTGGAGCTTTCGAAACCCTGAGGTGAGTAAACTTTTGGTCAATCGATCGTTCGGTTGGTGGCCTCAAAACGGTCGCAACCTAGGCAGGACATGTTCGGGCGCAGCAGCTTCTGGATCGTGGGCGGGGACGGCTGGGCTTACGACATCGGGTACGGCGGCCTGGACCACGTCATCGCCAGCGAGGCTTACCGGGTCGATAGTCCGTCTGGTCTGGCCAGGGCTTGCAGCATGTCCCGTTTACAGGGAAACCCAAAGGAAGTTGTTTGAACATTATGTTTAATCATGTTTAAACAGGCATTGACCAGGTGCAACCAAATCAGCCTTTTTGTTGAGAGAAGGGACCATTGTTTAACCAATGCCGTGGAAATGGATTTCCTTTGTCCTTTAAGCCATTTAGAGGACAACTTTGAGGATGTCACTTTAGTGACTCGCAGCAACTCTGCATATCCTTGCGTATTATTATTGAGAAGTTCCTGCATGGCGAGACATCCAGGTGAGGGCTAATGGATGGTTGGGCCACGTGTATGCTTTGCAGCTCTTCTTTGTGGATGGAGAATTGAGGTGTCCCAACACTGGACAACTGACCCTTTTGATGGGAACCAACATGAAACTATTTGGCCCTGACTTATCAGAGGCCCCCCCAAGAAAATCATCATATGATCATTTCACTGCCAAAAAGGAACCACGCCCGGTTCTCCGGATTAATCCCAAGTCAGCATCATTTCTACGCCCAACTGCCGAGATGTGGGTATGATTTTTGTGAGGGCATCTTTGTTGGGTTGTTTCAACCGAAGGCCAAAGGAAAACCAGCAGCTGCGAGAGCATTCTCGCAGGAACATGTGAACATCCTGGTGCTGGACACTGCCGCGCGGCAAAGCAAAAGTGGTCAAAGCTGTCAGCCAAAGCAGGAAGACAAAGTTGTAGTTTGTTTTCGCTTGGCACCCCGTAATTTTCCTCATTTAGGAAATTCAGGCCCTTATTGCGTACAGTCTGCTGGTGAATCCCTTTCACTTGCCGACAAAAAGGAGAATTGTGCCATCCACTTTCACCCTGGAGTATATTTAGCTTTTGGGTGTCTTAAAAACCATGTTTTGCGCCAAGTTAAACTGAGTTTCGTTTTGGCGGCAGGAGCGATGTCGGAGGGGGAAGTATACCCTTTGTCCAATTTGGGCATATTGTAGTGGCCTCACCAAGGGGGTTTGTAACCTTTCCCATGCTTTCCTTGGGCTCCACTTCAGGTTTGTGCAGTGCGTTGATCCACCGAGATGTTAAGAGTTGTGATAGAACCTCGACTGGTCCAAGCCGCAGCTAGGACACGCCCCTTTGGGAATCTGCCAAATTTATTTTTGCCCTGAACTGGTTTGTACACTCCCGACCCTCAGAAATTCAAACACATGGCTACGCAACAGAGCAGCTCGAAGTCTCTACCACAAACCAGGATTGGGCGAACAATTGATTGCAATTCAAAGGCAATTGGCAACAGGGCAATTGGTTTAAGCAAATTCTGCTCGACCCAGCCGACCACTGGCCGATGCCCTCTCATTTTGCCTTTCGCCGATTGAATAGAGAAACACGTGGCTTTGATCTTAACTTCTTGCCGAGGATGGGGGTGTAAATGTGAAGCGGGCCTCAAAACTTTTGAGTCTTCTCTAACATTGGATACCCTGGTTTATTAGTGGTTTCGAATCAAGGCTTCGACAAAAGCACGCCAAAGAGTGCCACCCTCCACCGGGTTCGCCCAATGCACCAGGGTCCCTTTTGGAAGGATCAAATACTGCAGTTTGATGGCCAGCTTGAGTTTGATTTCCAGCTTACCTGGTGCAACGTTTGAGATGTTTGTTTTTACAACCCTTTGCCACTCATCCTCCACCCACAAAAGAGAAAGACAGAAAGGTAACAAAGGAAGGAAGGAAGGAAGGAAGGAAGGAAGGAAGGAAGGAAGGAAAGACAGGACAGGGACAGGGACAGGGACAGGGACAGGGACACGGACAGGACAGGGCACAGGCAAAAAGAAAGAACATAGCGACAACAGAAGAAACGCAAAAACAAGGAATACCATTCCACCTGCCATCTGTTTTGGCGCAAGCTGAGGCTCCCCCCCAGCTCACCCAATCCACCCCAACCCACGCCTCACTTCACTCCACCCAACCCACCTCACCGAGTCTCCCGCCACATCACCAAGCCACTCAGCCACCTAGCAACACCACCCACTGCAGCCCCAATCCACCCCCACCTCCACCCCCACCTCCACCCCCACCTCCACCCCCACCTCCACCCCCACCTCCACCCCCACCCACCCCAACCCACCACCCACCACCCACCCCACCAACCCAGCCCAACTGAGGAGATGTACAGCAACACCGGAGGGCAGGCCTCCAAGGCAACCCCGAAGGGTGCCATGGCCAAGTTCGCTGAGGGCGGTGCCTTGGCTGGGATGGGACGGGCCCGGCCCGTGGGAGGGTTCGCCCCGCCATGGACGCTGGGAGTTCATGTTGCGCCAAGCCCTTACCAAAGATTCCCAAGACAGACGATCAGTGCAGCCACGCAGTATTCCGGCAGGTTTTGGTCGGGGTTCTTGGGAAGGCCTTCCACTAACCCGGATTCCCGCAGCTTCTCTCGGTTATCCGGTGCATTTTGAGTGATATTGCAAACCAGAAGCGGGCATCAAGGAAGCAGGGCCTCAAGCATGGTTTCATGCTGGTTCCCTTGGAAAGCTCCCTGTTTAGACATGCAACCAAACAAGGGACCTCCTTTAAAAACCAAGAGGAAATCCTTGCCTTGGGCCCTTCCAGGGCCCGAAGGCGGGAACAGCGGTTGGCCCTGTTTTGGAATGGGCAGGCAAACCAAAGTCAAACGAATCAGTTTTGGGTGCCCATTTCCCTGCAAGTCGCAATTTGTTCAGATGGGCGAGTCTTTTGAGGGGAAACCCTCTTCGCGAGCCACCCATTTTGAATTCCAATTTAGGAGAGCCACGGCCGTGTCTTGGCCAAACCAGGAAAGTTGACCCAGAAGAAGGACATGGGGCAGCTGGCCATGACCTACAAGAACGCCGCTCGTAAAGCTCTGTCGAGGTTTTTTTTGGGACGAGAGCAGGACCTCGCCTACAGGGGTTGTGTTGTTCCCAGAATGCAGGTTCCTTTCAAATGGGTCCATGTCTTATTCAGGTTGGTAAATCTATTCTTCTTCACCCAGATCAGGCGGTTATCGTCTCTTGTTGGTTTTTAAGAGTCCTCGCTCTCCAGGAAACAGAAGGCCTGAAATGCTTAACTTTGGGTGGTCATTGGTGGCCCCATGTGGGTAAGGTGTTGAAGCCTGACGGGGCAAGTTCGATTGAGGCCTTGATGGCAACTTAAGGCTCTGATTGGTCCATGCTGGGCTCATGAGGTATTTTTTTTTGCTGGTTTCCAGAAATGAATGGCTGTTGACCACAAACCAACGAGCAAATGAGCAAGTCGGAGGTTCGACTGACACCAGCCAGTCAAGCACCTTTGTAGACGTATCTACCGGTCACACAGTCTGCTTCCGCTGATCCGCTTGGCGACAGATTTGGGCCCAGGTCTACGTCGCAAGTATTTGCGTCCACGTGAACCCTCAGCAGGCCGTGCGCGCCATGATTGAGGCGGATGCTTACGCAGGTGCGGGACATGTCGACGAATCGCCGCGTTTTCTGGGGTCAATGGCAGGGGTTGAGGAGTCCACACAATTCGTTTGGACCTCTAAAAGTTGCAGTTTCACTTGAACTGCAAGCAAGTTGCGTCCCTTTAAGGGGAAGCTACCCCATGGCGGAACCTGCGTCAGCACGACACTTCGAGGGCCAGGGTTTATGCGGATCAAAAAAAACACAAAAAAACAAGTCCTGTTTGGCGCTTACTTGCAGTCATGAATTTCGACCTCGATACTGCGGCGAATTCTGATTAAATGAGTTCGAACGAATATGCCTATATGCCTATGCACTTTCCCCGAGGCCAGGGATTTGTTTGAAGGGCCGCCCAAAATGAGTGTGTTGAGACAAGTTCACGACGGATGTTTCAACAAGTGCATTTTAGCCATGCACTCGCAAAAAAAAAAAAACACACACACACACAATCTTTTGACCATGTACATGGGGGACTGTCCCCCAAAAGACGGGCCGCTAAACAGGGAGCCTTGCGTTTCTCTTGGTGTCTCTTTTTTGCACCCCCTTGCCCCCACACCACCGATATAGGGTTTCCATGCGGTGCCGGCGCGCTGGCAGGCCCCAGCCTGATCCTGGCCTACGCACCCTGCATCTCCCAGGGCTACCCGATGGCGGAGTCCATTCAGCACTGCCAGATGGCCGTGGACAGTGGCCCGGGCCCCGGGCCCCCGGGCCCCCGGGCCCTCGGGCTTTGGGCACACGCCGATGAGCCTTACATAATAGAGCAGGGACGTGGTCCCAAAAAAGGGGCGCACACGATTGGCTTGTTGCTGGAAGGGGCGCAAGCCGGCATGGGGGAAGAAAGGACCTGGTGCTACCCAAGTTTTGAGAGACACCCAACAAGAACCGTGGCATCATGCACGAAACGATGCATGATGTGCCAAGGGGAGATGGTCAAGCGCGGGATTGGAATGACGGCTTAGTCGACTCTGCAGGCTTTAAGACAGGCGAGCTTCCCTTGCAAGCCTCCCCTTGAGAATTGAGTGATTTTAAGGCCACACCTTGGATTGACCAGCGGTTTTTCAGGTGTGGGGGGCAATGGTGACCCATGCCGCTCAAATGTGTCGAAGGGAGATCCCTTGCACTGGGAGTCCCTTGGCGGTAGCTGGCAAAGAGGCGTCATGATTTGCGCGGGAGGTGGGAGGCTCATGTTCGCACAGGCAAATTCTCAGCGGCTTCGGCCTGTTACCACGGCTGCCTTGGCTTTTGGGCCTCCAAATGGATAAAGATGGACCTGAGAATCCGGTTGGCGTACTTCTCGCCGCGACTCGTCTTGCCAGAGGCTACTGGCCTTTGTACCGCTACAACCCGGACCTGGCGGCGCAGCATAACAACCCCTTCCAGCTGGACAGCAAGAAGATCAAAGGCGACCTCTTCAAGTTCCTGGCCAAGGAGAGATATCCAGTAGCTTGGGTTCTTGGGTTGGGGACGATGCTTGGATAGCTATTGTGGGAGAGGAGATTGGGGGCCAGGACCTTTGCCCCTTGGAACATGGATCCCAAGCAGTTTTCGATTTCTCCTTTCATTTCAGGAGAACCGCTTCGCGGCGGTCATGCGCCGCGACCCGAAGATCGCCCAGGCAGTGCACTACCCGGGGGGACTTTGCCGTGGGGGTGGGGGGCATGTTAGACATATTATGAGGGCTTCTGGGGTAAGAAGAAGCTCCAAAAAACTCAAGTCTTCCATGCGCAGGTCGAGTGGACCTCACCGTTCTCAACTTGTGGGCAACGCAGACTCCGTGTGATTTGAGAGCCCGGGAAAGACGCCCATTTGGATGTCAGGAGTTGGACGACAAGCTTCAGCAGAACGTGGTGCAGAAGAATCACCTCTTGCAGGCGGGGCAGCCTTTTTTGAGTGAATTATTTTGTTTGGATGGCTCTCAAGTTCAAAAGTTCTCATTGTTGCCAAGCAAGCTCAAAAGGCAGAGGTCCCAAAGCATTGGCCATGTTGCACCCGTTGAAGTGCGTTGTGGAGCTGAATCTGCAGGGCGAGAAGCTTTCGATGTTTTGTACTTGCAGATGCAGAGCCCCTGTCTTCAGCAACTGCTCCGCCGGTATTTTTGTTCCGAACTCTGGCAGGTCCTGAACAAGGAGGATCTGGACGGTCAGTTCAGCAAGTTGGTGGAGGGCTTGTCAGATGCCTCCAGCACCAGCGACATGGCCCCGCGGCCATCAAAATTGAGAAGTTGTCCTCTTGCTTGGTTCAAACGGGGTTGCTCTTATTTCTTTGGGGGGACCCATTATTTTTTTGTGTGAGGGTTTATGTAAAGGGGACACCAAAGCACAACCAGGTCTGCAGGGCCTCCGAGCCAATCCGAATCTCAGATTCGGGGCTTGCCTAGTAATGCAGCGAAATGGGGTGCCAGCCGTTTGTTTGCACACCGGAGGTTGGACGCCAATCTCTCGGAATTTGTGTGATTCGAAACTGGAGCCGGGGATCCACGCCCGTTGCCAAAGACAAGTCTTACTAGTCGCTTGTGAAAGAAGGCGTTAATCAAGTCCAGCGCGGGGGGAGGAGTGCAGCTGCCACAGGCACGGCTCTTTTTGGGGTTGGGGGCCCGGTCTTTTTTCACCCCCCTAGTCTACTTGTTTGACCCGGAAACTTACAGGCTGGGAGTCCACAAAACCCGCAGTGACTTGTCCGGACTGTTCGGGGAGGGCCCCGCAGGGTTTGATTGCAACGCTGAGGTTACGGTGCTGTACGGCAGCGAGACCGGGAATGCTGAGGAGCAGGCGAAGAACCTCATGCAGGAGCCGACTTTTCGGGGGGGTTTTCGGCATCGTTGACCCTGAAAAGGCTCCGCCGCATGCATTTGTTTCCTGCTGCCGTTCAAGGAGTTCCGTTTGTAATCCTCCCGATGGGAGGACCCCCCTATCCCCCATCTTTGTGAAGGATCCACTGGGAACTTCCCCCTCAGTGCTTCCAGCTGGCGTTTTTGGTGAAGAAAACCTGATCCAGCCAAGCGCAGGACATCCGCGCCCGCGGGCTGAAGGCGGGGGGGGGGGTGGGGGGGGGAGTTTGCGGCACTCGGGGCCGTGGGCCTGGGCATCGGTGCCCCTTGGGTTTGGTTGAGCTGTTCCACACGTTTTGGAGTGAAGGGCACGCCGGAATGAGGTCTTTCAATTTCAGGGCTCCAACAAAACAACGGGAACGCTGAATGGTTTGATGTTTTAAACCCGTGGTGTAGCCCCATGTGTCGGCAGGTCAACTAGCCCACTTTTTAAGTGCTTTTTAGGTGCTTTTTAAGTGCTTGTAGGGCAAGTCCTGCCAGGGACTTACTAACTAGAGCTATGAAGCGCTTACCAACTCTCTCTCTCTCTCTGTGTTTTGTTGAGGCTCGGTACCAGTTTCAGCTTGCTTCAGCGGTCCCCCAAATTTGACACACCACACCCACACCCACGGGCTGGATCAAAAGCGGGGCTAGTAGAAGGAAGACATCCCAACCTCCATGGGCCGGTCATCGGATAGCTTCGAGTTTCTTTCGGCCCGAAGGCGCAGGTGTCGTCCTTGGATGACTTCGACTTTGAGGAGCTGCCCAACCAGAAGATCGCACCTTGCACGCGTTATTAGGGTTGTTCATTACTATTATTATCATCAGTTGTTTTTTCATTATTATTGCTATTATTATTAATTACTATTTCTAGTACTGTTTGTAACTGTTACTATTTGTTTATTACTCTTATTATTACCATTATCATCATCATTGTCATCATCTTCGCCGTCATCATGATTGTTGCAAATATTGTTGTTCTGATGGATTGCAATATATACATAATAGTTGATCGGCAAGACAAACCGGACCTTTTTTTTTGGGTCCCGAATTGCGAGACGAACCTATGTGTTTGAACTGGGGGACGCTGTTTTCTATTTATATCTCATGGCGGGGAAGGACAACAAGCACCCCCTTGGACTTGGACCCGGTTCTGTAAACGGCATGACCCAAGCGGACTGGAGAGGCTGCGTGCGATGCTCCCTGGCCCAGACATGTCATGGGGAACTTGACCTCATCTCTTCCCTTGATTTCTTTGTATGCGGGTGGATGCTGCACCCATACTGGCTGCTGCTTGCTGACCCATGAATCCCCTCCTCTTTCGTATGCACTCAAACCAGGGGGTGTCCATCAAAATGGGGGGTATACTCCAAATATTCACAGGTGTATTCACCCAAGCCCGAGAATGGGTGGGCATACACCCCAAACAAGCTATTCGACACAACGGGTGGGACACCTCGAATCGGACGGCCCTTGCAAAATCTGCGGGTTCCGCGGACGCGCCGAGGTGATTTTGGTGGTCTCCACCTGCGGCCTGGGCGAGATCCCGGCCAACTGCAAGCAGACCTGGATGAAGCTCCAGTCCCAGGCCTTGGTCCGTTTCGCCGGAGAGTCGAGGGGTGGTGTTGGGAGGTCGTTTTGGGAAGGGCAACGGAAGTCTGGCCCCAGACAAAACTGGCTCGAAGAACTGGAGGGGGCAAAGACTGGTGGTTTCTGTTTGGGTTTCTCTCGTTCTTTTCTTTCTTCTTTTTTTTCTTTTCTCTGGGGGCAAAGACTGCATTTGGCTCATCCGTTGCGCCATCCATTCTTCCAGAATTGAGACCTGCCAACCACAGGGGGCCACGTCCAGCGTCAGATCGGGGCCTCTCTTTGTTCCCTTCCCGGCTAGTTTGTCAGGGGTCCCCTGAATGTGCAAACGGAAAAGGGCGGTAGCAACATCTATCGGCCTTGTCTATTTGGTTGATTTTCTCTTGTTGGAGTAGGTCTTCGTTTTCACTGGCTTCAGGTTGGTTCTTTTCATTTACTGGTGCCGTCTACTTCTCCGAAAACAATCCTAGGACTAGTTCCATTTTCTAAGCCCTAAGCCCGAAGCTCAAAACCCAATCAACTCATAAAACCGGGTGGCCATACGCATCGCAGGACCTGCCCATGAGCTGGCTGTCGGGCACCAAGTTTGCCGTCTTCGGGCTGGGCGACTCTACGTACAGCACCTCGGCTGAGCGAACGGCAATTGGACGCCATCTCCAGCAGGGGATGTGGGCAACACACCTTGGTGCAACCTTGTCCCTAAAGTCCAGCGGCCCTTCCATAATGTGTTTGCAGTCAGGCAAGGCGCCTCTTTGCCTGGCATGTTTTCCTTCGAGCCGCCAACGGCTGTTTGGTTTCTACTCTCATTTGTGATCCTGTTCGGAGTGCTACAGGCTTGGAGGGGGCGGGGTTCAACCCCAAAGGGCTTGCAAGCGCCAAGCCGCCCATTTTTGGTATGGCCGGACGGGTACCAAGCTGAGGCCAGTTCTGCGTGGCGGCCATCCAGTTCGACACTCGTTTCGGGGAGCTGGGCGGACAGCGCATGCTGCCCCGCGGCGTGGGCGACGACCGGGACGAGGAGTTCGGCGGATCGCGCGGATCGCGGGGAGGGGGGGGGGTTGGCCTCTCCACAACAGCGCTTGGCAACATCTTGTATGTTTTTTCGCCCTTGACTAAAGTGATCACATGCAGAACATATTGAATCCTAGGTCTAGGGTGGTTTGTTCACGACCCATGGAGAATTCCAGGGCCCTCAGTGAGGTTCCGAGTGGGAATGGTCATCATTTGGGAAGCCAAAAAGAAGACAAGGCATTTATTTGGGGGTTCCATGAGTTTGAGACATGCCCATCTCCATTTTTGTTTTGCCCGGGGGCTGACTCCTTTGGTTTCGATGTCCGGGTCCCTTCCGCTAGGACCGGTACTACACCGGCTGGGAGGCCTGGCTTCCCGAGCTTTGGAAGGCGCTGGGCCTGCCGCAGATGCCCCTCACCCAGGCCAGCTGAAAGGCAAAGGGGAGCGCCCAAAGCCTCGAAGGCCATGCTTGTAGGTTCTGAGGTTCTAGCTGGTCTCGTGGGGTTGCAAGGCCAAGTCTGAGAGTTGATTGCCACGACGGCACCCAAAGCGGGCGCTCTCAACATTTCCCGTTTCGTCCAAGTATCTTTCGTGCGGGGTTCCATCAATTGGGACGAGCTCGAGGGTGATGCGGGGGTTGGAGTTCATGAGTGTTTGTTGGGCCTTTCTTCCGGGCCCCCGGAGTTGGGCAATCCGAGCTCAAACCCGCCAATCGCTTACCCTCACCCAGCCCAGCTCAACCCAGCCCCAATCTTTCCAGGATCATCCACGCAAAATCCAAGGTGCTTCCCAACATAGGGACAACCGTTGCCATGGTTGTATCGCTGTCAACCCTCTCAACCAAACAGACAATGGCTGCTGTTGCACTTTTCCGTGGAGTCCACAAAATGGTGTTGTTTCACCACCACATCCTTGAGAATGGACTAGCAAAGCAAGCTTCGGATGGTTGAAGGGACGCGGGACCGGGTTTGGCAGCCCCCTCTTCGCGCAGCCTTGTGCCTTGGCGATTTTGTTTTCCCAGGAGGCGCCTGCGCCCTGCTACCGCGTGGATGTGAGCCCGGGCCCAAGCCCGTAGGTTGCAGGGCCGTGAAGCTGGTTGGACTTAGTCTGATGTTCACCAAAGGGTCCCCAGACGTTTACCCCGGTCGGTGTCTACCTCTCACTGACGCTTTCTTGGAATCTCCAAATGTTATGATCCCCCCAAGAAACCCAGTTGTTATTCCTTGCAATTTCTGGTTGGTGAGTTATTATTCACCCAGACGAGTTTGAGCAAGGTGTAGGCCGGGAGCCTTTGGGTTTTGGAGGGTTCCATGGTTCCTGTCGACTACCCTCTCCCAGGTTCACCAACTCCTGATTGACCATGGAAGGGATTCAGATCGCGTCTTTGTTGGGTGCCCGTGTTCGGGGTTTGAAAGGGAACGGGGAAATCTCTTTGGGGTCAAGCTCCTCGTGTTTTTTTCAAGAGGCCAAGGGGGGAGCTCGAGTCGCAGGCGGCACCGGAAAGCCCCCGGTCAGCGATGACGACATCGTGCCCCCGGGCGCCTCCAAGCTGCAGCTGCTGCACAACTCCCTGCTGGTGCCTGAGAAGTACGATCGGGACATCCGGCACTACGAGTTCAAGCGCCTCGGTGATTTTGGTGATGGTCTCACCCACGGCTTTTGTTGTAGAACAGGTCCCTCATGTACAACTTTTTTGGGCCCTCATGCTTTCTAGGGGTCAGTTTTTGATGCCTCTTTGAAGCCTTTGTGCCGTCATGCCGTTTCTTGGTCGCTCTTTGGTACAATCTTTAACCTTTCAACTGGTTGACACGTGTCAATTTTCACTACGAACTTCGGAGTTTCACCCCGCAGGATCGAGGGCACTCCGGTGAGCTACAAGACCGGCGACAGCCTGGCGGTGTGGCCGAGGAATCCCATCGACAAGGTGGAGGCTGGAGGGCATCGGTGACACGGGAAGCAACCGGGTGGATTCAGGGGTTTGCCCCCAAAGTCAGGGACTTCCTCAAACTGGGACACACCTCCATCTCCCGGGGCTTTGTTCTTGGGTGCCCGTTAGCATTTCCGATTGCCAAATCCCCAAATCCCGGATGAGGAGCTGCCAAAAGGCCATCTCGCTTGCAAGCGAATGAACGTTTGACCTCGATTTTGCACGTGTCTAGCAATACTCCAGTGCAAATTCACATTGACATGGAACCCCTACTTTCTACAAGATTATATATACATACATGTATCGCGTGCACATATTTTGTTTGCTTTGCTTGCTTGCTTGCTTGCTTGCTTGCTTGCTTGCTTGCTTGCTTGCTTGCTTGCTTGCTTGCTTGCTTGCTTGCTTGCTTGCTTGCTTGCTTGCTTGCTTGCTTGCTTGCTTGCTTGCTTGCTTGCTTGCTTGCTTGCTTGCTTGCTTGCTTGCTTGCTTGCTTGCTTGCTCGTTCGTTCGTTCATGTTTGTTTGTTTGTTTGTTTGTTTGTTTGTTTGTTTGTTTGTTTGTGTGTTTGTTTGTTTGTTTGTTTGTTTGCTTGCTTGCTTGCTTGCTTGCTTGCTTGTTTGCTGGCTTGCTCGTTCGTTCGTTCGTTTGTTTGTTTGTTTGTTCTTTTGTTTGTTTTCGGGTGCCTACGTCAAGCAAACGTACTTTCAGCTCATTTGGCGGTTCTCTCGGGCTCGCGTTTTCGCGTGCAGGAGTTCTGCAAGATGATGGGCTTCGATGCCACGCAGAACCTCCGGGTGCTGCCCCAGGAAGGCCGGGCCTGAGTTCTTGGTGTGGACTTCTTTTCATTTGGGCGTTGTTCTTTGTCTTGAGGGTGAACCCATTTTTGGTGTGGTTTGAAAAGGGAATGACAGGGAACACCACCATTTATGTCAGGGGTCGCCGACCAATAGGTAACTATCATGACGTTTGTTTAAAAAAAGTCTAGGCCTTTTTCGGCCACTCCACATTTGCAGACTTATCGCCGTTTCAAGGGGTTTCCCATGATGAGCCCTGTCCAAAATTAGGACCGCCAAAGGCAACCAAGGCGTGGACTTAAGCGACCAAAAGTTTGGGGCCCCCGCCAAAGGCAACCAACTTTTTTTTGGGCGTGTCCCAGGGTGTTCCCAAGATCAGGAACCAATGTTTGTGCGAGCTGGGCCTTGACAGTTATTTTCTCTTGGGAATCCCCTTGAAAAAGGGATGGGACTTTGGTGGACACCTATTTCCACAAGTAAGTATGTCGTTTTGTTCCTTCCCCTGGCCTCAGGTGCGATGCATGTTTTGTTTCAAGAGGCTTCGTTTTGGGCGTTTCCTGAAATTTAGCGGCCCCAGATTTTCCGAGCTAGCTGGCTGACAGAATGCCATGCTTGCTGGCACCCTTCCACCTTTCCTTTGATCTAAAATTGCTGGGGATAATCTTGGAACCCCTCGCCCCCGCCCCCAATATGAAAAGTGATCCCAGAACATGGCCGGAGAACAGAGACTGGCAAACAAATCCAGGGGGGTTGAGGCTGAGGCTGGTGTGGAAGGGCAGCTTTTCGGCTTGGGGGCTCATTTCTAGATCTTTTTCCCCAGGCTTTACCCACATCTCTGTTTTTGCGGCTGTGTCAGACGTCACCTTTCGGGCCGATATGTTCAAGCGATTTTGGTGTGTAAGGGTGATGCCAGGCGGGAAGAGGTGCCTCTCCCCGTGCGGAAGCCAAAAGCCCGCTGAGGTGCCAGGAACTGGTGCCCCCAGGAGCTGAGCGTGCGGCAGCTCTTCAGCCACGTGCTGGACGTCTTTGGGCGCCTTGGACTTCGTTTCCCAAAGGTCCCAAGGCTTCCGCCCGGTTTCAATCATTGCCGAGTGAGCTTCCTCTTGTGGGGGGCAAGAGTTCCTAACAAGGGCGTTTGCATTGCCCTTGTTGGCATTTCCAAGTAAATCTCCTGGGGTGGGGTGCTGTTTTCAGGACATGGGAGGGGAAGCCAGGGTCCTCTGACGAATCCACGGGAATGGCTCACAAGTGGACTCACTGATCTTCGGGTGGCCTCTTGGGAAAAACAAGTAATATTGACTGGGCTCAAATGCGCCCAGGAAACCCAACCGAAAGTTCTTCGAGACGCTGTCCTTCTTCGCCAAGGACGGGGTCTCTTGAGAAGCTGTGGCAAAGACAGCTGCTGTGCGAAAGAACATCCAAGGGTTCAGACCTGTACCCTTGGCCCTCTACAGGGTATCCCACAAAGGATACAGCACGAGCCTGGAAGTCAATCATATCAACAATAGCTGAAAGTGGTTGGGGAACCAACTAGGGTACAGATTCTGAACTTCTGCCTATTTGCCCTCTTGCCAGTGAGGATCGGTCGGAAGATTTTCAGGTCATTCATTCGCGGGAAGCTGTGCTGTTTGTACTGCAATGACTCCATTTGGGTTTTCAGCGCCCCCAAGCCCCATTCTTGTCATTTATTCCCCCCCAACAGGGGGGGACCCTGTTCTTCCAACCCAGCCTGCTTTTGACCTCCGTTGTACCTCCTTTCCGGGCCAAAAAGCCAGGTGAAGAGAACAAAAACCAGCAGTCCCCAGGTCTTCAGTGACTTTGACAGGAGGAGGCCGACAAGAAGGCGCTGCGCAGCGTGGTCGAGAACGGCTCGGAGGGCCAGGCTCGTTTTTTTTACCGCTGCCTGCCCTCCCTCCAAGCAGGGAAGTGCACAGGGCCCAGTCTTTAGAGGAACGCGGGTGTGCGCACTTCCGTGTTGCTGGGGAGCGAATTGGCGGCCAACTTTTAGACTAGCCACTTTGGGGATGGGTTTAACGAGAGAGATCAGTCGTCGTTTTGGGGAATAGTTTTGAAGGGGGCGGTCCTGAATTAATTCCTTCCTTTTCGCCGGGCTCTCCCTTTTTGGACCAAACATGGGTGGTTACCCATGGGTTTAGGTAGCCAATGGACCATCCTGGTATAGTAAGTTGGGTTGGCACAATGTTCCGCCCCCTGGCACCGAGGCAAAAGGGTGGGTATGTGTGTTGAAATTAGGTGAAAGAGGCATCCTCAGCAAACACAGGCATCCTCAACAAACAACACAAACCGCAGGCGCTTTACCGAGACCTGACCCACGACTTTGCGCACCATGCGGACGTCTTCAAGAAGCGCGGGGGCCGAGTGGCCACCTGTTTTTTGTTCTGTCCCTCGTGAGTTTCCTCTCCGACGAGATCGCGTGCCTTGCGCCGGCTTTTGCTGAGGTTCCCGAGCGCGCGGCCGCCCATCGAGCAGCTGCTGAACATGATCCCTGTGCTGAAGCCCAGGAGCCGCCTGGATTCTGACCTTCTGGCGGTGAAATCGTTTCCGTCGACTTGTGGTTTTCGGAGTCCATCAGTTGCTCCGACGCTCGCAATAAACAGAAGACACAATTGGTTGTTATGTTGGGGTTTGGGTTAACACGTTCGGTCTTCGACACTGAAAGGGAACATGGGCTTTTAGAGCAGGTGTTCGGTTTGGGTCCCCTGTTTGGACATTGAACGCCACTCACCACCCACTGGGTTTTCACAGTCTGATTCAGATCGTGATGGCCTTTGGTTTCCACCCTATGGAGTATGACGAAGGTTTCAAAATATGTGGGTTGAGGTCTACTAGGAACTCCTCACAAACGATTTACGAGGCTAGTCAGCCTGCTGTGCGGTCTTTACCCTTGTGCTGTTGTTGGGCTTCGGTTTCCTTTCGGTTTCGCTTTTGAAACATAAAGCAGCGTGTTGGCGTCCCTTTTTTGGGACACTTTCGGAGGGACCCAGTGGTGCTACGTGTTCTTTCGTGTTTTTCTCATTGTCTCAGTCTCACCTTTCTGGATTTCCTGAATCAAGTCCCCAACAAGTCCTGCTCATGTTTTTTCCTTTCTCACAGGTGGCCGGCTCCCTGTGTCGAGAGATATTCGTGCTGCCGAGGCTACTCCATCGCCAGCTCGCCCATGATGCACCCGGAGAAGATCCAGCTCTGCGTGGTGTTGGTGGACTGGACCGTGGAGAGCACCCAGGAGCTCCGCCTGGGCGAGGCCACAGGCAGAGGGAGGGAAGTCGTGTGAAGGGCCCTGGGTTTGATCGGATGGGCAGGTTTGCCTGGGGTGAAACAGCGGGGGCTGGGAGGATATATGAAACAGTGCAATCTTTGAGGGACATGTCTGAGCTTGTATTTTTTTGGCCTCTGGGTCCAGCTTTGCCACCAGACCCCCACGCCAGTTGCGCTGGGTCTGCGTTGTCTCCCTTCATGGTGTGTAAAGAGGGAAGAGAAGGCGGCCAGCAATTGGTCCTAGGAAACCGGCATCGTGGGGCCTCATTCTGACAGAGAACTGTCGAAAGTTGCAATCGGGACCCATTTGGAGACAGACCCGCACTGAGACTCATCGAACCAGGGGCGTCCTTTGGATCTGAGTGGTGCGGTCAGGTGGCGAGAAGGAAGGGTTCTTACTCGGTGGTTCTTTTGAGGGTACCCTTTTCATCTCGGTTTAAAGGGAAACCTGAAGGAGAACCACATGTTCGCGGGCCCCCTATTTTGACACTTAGAAGAATCTGCTTTTTGGGCAACCCCCGTTTGTGCTCCTTCTGCTCATTTGTAGGGCAGTACATGTCCACGGAAATATAAGGGGCTAAACAAAGACGCGCCCATCATTCTCTTAGGATCACTAAGTTTGGCCTTACAATGCCGCGCACCCCAAATCGACCTATTTCGGCCCCTGATAGTAGTCCGTTTTGGGAAGACTTGCTGCAGGCTACATGCGCCAGCAGCAGCCTGGCGCCACCCTGATGTGTGCGGTGCGGCAGAGCGCCATCGTGTTGCCCAAGGAGCGACGTGAGTATTCTCAAAGCTTGGGGACTGGCTGATCTCAACTTTTTCTTTTTGTTGGCTTTCCCTTCTGTTTCTCTGTCTGCAACTGGGGGGCTTGTTTGTCGCAACCACAGATGCACCAAGGGTACCTATAGATTGTGTCATTTTTCTTTGGAGCCTAAAAAGAAGCCG